>OY992888.1:81364459-81446959 GCA_963921405.1 Cepaea hortensis
TTTACATATCTAGGATCAGTGGTAAATAGCAAATTATCCCTACATCAGGAAATCAACATCCGGATTGGTAAGGCAGCAACAACAATGAACAGGTTAAGAAAAAGAGTCTGGGAGAACAGGAAGCTTACTGCCAAAATAAAAGTCCTTGTCTATCAAGCCTGTGTCCTTAGTACTCTTCTCTATGGCAGTAAAACCTGGACAACTTACTCACACAAAGAGAACAATTTAAACAGCTTTCATATGCGGTGTCTGCGAAGAATTCTTGGTATTAAGTGGCAAGACAAAATCACAAATACTGAAGCATTGGAAAGATCAGGTTGTGTGACAGTTTATTCCATGCTCAGTCTTCGTAGACTTAGATGGATAGGACATCTTAGGAGGATGGATGATGGTAGAATACCAAAGGATATCTTTTTTGGTGAATTACAGATGGGTAAGAGATCTCTGGGTCGGCCTCTACTACGATACAAAGATGTGTGTAAGCGGGACATGATTGATACAGGCATTGATAATGCACATTGGGAGCAAGTCGCCGCTGAACGTGTTGAATGGAGGGCAAATATCAGAAATGGAATAAGGTCAAAGGAGAAAATTATTGCACAAAAGTCACACACCAAGCGTTTGAGACGTAAAATGGTGCATGATGGTGGAAATGACCACGTGTTCACATGCACTCTCTGTGAACGAACATTTACAGCGCAAATTGGCCTTATCAGTCACACTCGCTACCGCCATAGTTAAAAGTTATTATGCCTTTTTAGAGCACAAACTATCGTCTGTCAAGACGGCAAGGTGCCAATGATGTATGTATGTATGTATGTATGTATGTATGTATGTATGTATGTATGTATGTATGTATGTATACATGCATGTGTGCATGCATGAAACCGGAGTAAACACACTAATGCGAAAAAGCAAGTGTTGTGGCAAAATTAGCGCTCTAGAAGAAGAAAAAGAAATGTGTAGCAGAGAGACATAAATGGAGATTCAGAAACAGACAGAGATATGGTGAGACCAAGACAGGGAGCTAGAGAAAGACATTGAGAGTCTGTGACAGCAGATACACACAGAGAGGCATAATGATACCTTGAGAGATATGAAGAGATGGTCAGCCAGAAATAGACAGCGTGAGACAAAGACACAGGCATACAGACAGAGAGGCAGATAACGTGTACATTGTCAAAGAGATAGTGAGACAGACAGAGACACAGATATAAATGCAGGCAATAAAAACGACCGACCGGCAAACAATGAGACAGACAAAGAGACACACACAAAAAAGAGGTAGAGACACAAGCACAGAGACAGACAGATAGAATCCACGTAAAGTGAGAATATTGGTTATATTTGGTTAAATTTAACATTTACCATGATTGCAATCTGTATCTCAGCAGTTCTCTTTCAGAAATGGCGCGGGGACGTGTCAGCTAGCAAAATGCGTACTGGATACAGATGACGTACGTGGCTGTTTGCAGTAAAGAGTTATTTTGAGTTATCAATGGATACACATAGGAAGCAAACAATACATGTTGACGAACCATATTGACGTGTCTTCTAACAACCAATCGGCTCCAGCCATCTACGCTCCACGTATCTTCTAATAACCAATCGTCTCATGACAAGTATGTTTCTCAATGAAATCACACATCAGAAATAACATTATCATTTACTACGTGGATACATGGACACATAGACAGCAGAGCTATTAGATGAATGGAAGGGTGGATACAAACCAGATCATAGAGTGATTGATGAATAGATAGACAACCCAGCCGATAGACTGTTGGACAGATAGATAATCCAAGTAATATAATGATACACTGAACGACAGTCAATCATTATGTTAGAATGCCCGATGTCAACACACAAATACAGATGTTCAGATCAACAAAATACTAGTAACAGCTGGTTTGACAAAAGACGTAAACATTTGTTTGAAACTACACAAGAACATTATACCAAAATCAAGACACATTATGTACAGACTGTACTTTTTTATATGACATCGATAGTACAAGTAGAAGCATACAGATCCAGACAGATAGCGCTTTGTCAACTATACAGAAGCAACACGCAATAGAAAGACTGACACATCTACTATATGTGTACAAGAAGTCACGACCACATCTCTCTATCTACCTAACTATGTATGTATGTATGTATGTATGTATGTATGTATGTATGTATGTATGTATGTATGTATGCATGATCTATCTATCTATCTATCTATCTATCTATCTATCTATCTATCTATCTATCTATCTATCTATCTATCTATCTATCTATCTATCTATCTATCTATCTATCTATCTATCTATCTATCTATCTATCTGTCTGTCTGTCTGTCTGTCTGTCTGTCTGTCTATCGATCTATCTATCTATCTATCTATCTATCTATCTATCTTTTTAGCTATCTATCTATGTATGTAGCGGTGTATATATCTATGTCATCATTGGCACCTTGCCGTCTTGACAGACGATAGTGTGTGCTTTAAAAAGGCATAATAACTTTTACCTATGGCGGTAGCCCATGTGACTGATAAGGCCAAATTGCGCTGTAAATGTCCGTTCACAGTGGGTGCATGTGAACACGTTGTCATTTCCACCATCATGCACCATCTTACGTCTCAAACGCTCGGTGTGTGACTTATCTGCGATAATTTTCTCCTTTGTCTTTATTCCATTTCTGATGGTTGCCCTCCATGCAACACGTTCAGCGGCGACTTGCTCCCAATGTGCATTATTAATGCCTGTATCAATCATGTCCCGCTTACACACATTTTTGTATCGTAATAGAGGCCGACCCTGAGATCTTTTACCCATCTGTAATTCACGAAAAAAGATGTCCTTTGGTATTCTACCATCATCCATCCTGCTAAGTTGTCCTATCCATCTAAGTCTACGAAGACTGAGCATGGAATAAACTGTCACACAATTTGATCTTTCCAATACTTCAGTATTTGTGATTTTGTCTTACCACTTAATACCAAGAATTCTTTGCAGACACCGCATTTGAAAGCTGTTTAAATGCTTCTCTTGGTGTGAGAAAGTTGTCCAGGTTTCACTGCCATAAAGAAGAGTACTAAGGACACAGGCTTGATAGACAAGGACTTTTGTTTTTGCAGTAAGCTTCCTGTTCTCCCAGCCTCTTTTTGTTAACCTGTTCATTGTTGTTGCTGCCTTACCAATCCGGATGTTGATTTCCTGATGTAGGGATTATTTGCTATTTATCACTGATCCTAGATATGTAAAATGGTCTACCATCTCTAGTTCAGCGTCGTCAATAAAGATTGATGGTACGCCGTGTGCACCTTGTGACATAATCTGTGTCTTCTTTTTGCTAATAGTTAAACCAAATTCAGAACAAGCATTGGAGAATACAGATAGTAGACATTGCAATTCTTCCTCAGAGTGGGTCGTAACTGCAGCATCAGCTGCAAAAAGCAACTCTCTGATCAGTACCCTCCTAATTTTGGTCTTGGCCTTTGAGCATTGTAAAGGCCGCCATCTGAGCGTAAGTGAATGTATATACCACCATCCTGATCACGAAAGGCATAATTCAGTAGAAGTGAAAAGTATATTCCAAAGAGGGTGGGAGCTAGTACACAACCTTGCTTAACTCCACTCTTGATTTCAAATTCATCTTGGCATCTTTGAGCATTGTAAAGGCCGCCATCTGAGCGTAAGTGAATGTATATACCACCATCCTGATCACGAAAGGCATAATTCAGTAGAAGTGAAAAGTATATTCCAAAGAGGGTGGGAGCTAGTACACAACCTTGCTTAACTCACTCTTGATTTCAAATTCTTCAGAAGTTGCACCATCAAACTTGATTATACCCTTCATGCCTGTGTGGAACGATTCTACAATGGACAGAAGAGTTGGTGGGCAGCCAATCTTCTTTAGTGCCTTGAATAGACCCTCACGACTGACCAAATCAAATGCCTTTGTGAGGCCGATGAAGGCAATAAACAGTGGTTGATTCTGTTCACGATATCTATGTATCTATGTATTTATCTATCTATATGTGTATATTTCTGTCTGTCTGTCTGTCTGTCAGTTAAAAGACCTAATATTTTATGTTCATTTACATTAATTATAGGTAACGTATTCACGTGGAGCTCGACCGGTGTCCCAGTTATGGCTAGTGTCTGCAGTTTTTGTCTGGTCGTTATTAGCATGGATTTGATTAATTAACATGCGGTGTTGCATTGCTCCATCTACTAAGGTCACACGAAGTATTGAGATATAAAGGAAGATCGTTAATACTGCTCCACAAATGTTGCCATTGTTGATACAAAGATGCCAGTTATCGGTGATTTTTTTAAGGGCACGATGGCAAGAATAATTAGGTCGAAACCCAGATTGACTGTCAATTATTAGATCGTTGTTAATTAAATGATGTAGGCCTTCTGAATTTTTTGCTTTCAGATTCGAGAGATATTTATATACTTCTGCAACAGACATCAAGGAAATATCAGGGGGAATATTTCTAGACTACTTCCCTTCACATATATATGATCAATTATAGTTGAGGTGGTGTCTGTAACTCTTTTGGGACAATTTATTAGTTGTTTGAAATTGTAAGATAGAATGATATCGTCCTTTGCCTGGTTAGATATAGTAATATCTATGTTAAAGTCACCTAAAATCATGACTTCTCTACCTGCTGTAAACACCCTATCCATCATTGTAGTGAAACAGCCATACCAACTATACCCAACACAAGGATTCCGATATAGGTATCAAATGAGAAACGGTTGCTGGCTGACTGGCTTCACCTCTAACCAAACACATTCTATCTATTCTGTCTCGAGATCACTTCTCCGGGAACAGTTAAGAGAATTGGAAATGTATACATCAATACCTGTCTCTAATTGTTGATTTGCGTCTCTTCGGATTACTTTAAACTCCTTAAGAGAGATTTCAGAGTCTGCTATTTTTTCGTTGAGACGAATTTCTGTAATTCCAAACACATGGACATGTTTGCACAGTATTACTGAAAGCTCAGGTAATTTATTGAGCAAATGATAGATGTTGAGATGGCCTATATGTAGACCATCTTTGTTGAGCCACTGATCGTGATTGGCGAACATTACACAATTAAAAGATGATGTCGATTGTGGTAGAACAATTTCAGAGTTTTTAAAACTTTATTTAGTGGTAGTTAAGGCTATTAGAGGGGGTAGGAAAATGTCTGTTCTGGAGTGACATCATTAAAGCTTGGTGCAGGGCTGCAGGATTGTATTGCATTAGCTGTTGAAGTTGCCGGTTCCACTGATAGGAGTGTAGATTACCGTCCAATGAGGGACCACTGCTATGAGAGCTACTGGAAGTGCCTACATTGGAAGCAGGCATCGGGGGCTCCGCATCATTGTTTACCGGTGTCGCCTGTGACATGATAGGGGGAGACTGTTTTATGGGCAAGGGAGGAAACAAAGCACTATAGTTAGCAACATTGGGATTGGAACCTGGGTTGCTGTTTACGGCATTGTATTCCTGGGGAATAGGCAATGGTGTTGTGGGCAGAGATTGTATGTTTTCTGAAGTTTTCTCCGGCTGCAGCAGCCGGAGGTGAAGATCGGTTTAATCCTGTAACTGGTTCTGGTTGTTGTGTACGTTCAGGATATTTTATGTTCTTAGCAATTATGCTAGTTCCTAGTTTGGAACAATGTAGTTGATCCTAATATCGTTTTTTTTTCTTGGTAGCCCAGGACGACTATGTGAAATACGGAGTATTATTAATGAAAGCCATGTTAGTTTCTTTACAAAATGTATATAGTCAGATTGCCAGCATCGGCAGTACGGCGCTGGAATCCATAACATGGTGGGATGAGTGATGAAAAGAAAATAGATGCTTTAGGAAATTTCTTTCGCAACAACAGCTTCAATGTAGCGAGTTGTGAGGTGCTTATGATTTTATTGCTCAAAATATTGTTGACACCGATATGGACTGTTGTTCTTCTAATTCTATCATTCACCTTGAATTTCCGCAGTGTGCCAAAGATGAAAAAAAGATGCCAAAGGAACTAGGAGTGCAAATGAATTCAACTGAGACCGGAATCGATATAAAACAGGATTCCATTGTATCTCTGGGCGTGGCCACACAAGATGAAATAATTATCAGTTTGAATTACTTATCTCAGGTGGGAGATGACATTGAAAATGACACCCCACAACATTCACTTCTATTGGATTTGGCACAAGAAAACCGGACCATGGAGAGAATACCTCAATTGGACTTGGCACAAGAGAGCCCGGTCAGGGAGAAAAAAACAAGACACGGAGGAGAATTCTTACGATGTCAGTATCTTGGAGTCTTTCAAAAAGGAAATTCAAGATACACAAAGCATTCATGTAGATTATACTACGGACTCTGATTCAGGGACGAAAAACATGTCTGCTACCAACAAAGAAGAACATACTTCTTTGGACAGTATGAAGGTAATACCTATCATCAACACAGCTGAAGCTAACAGGGGATCACAGTTGATGGACTCTGCAGCGGAACAAACCATGAGCGGTTGGTATACTCAACACTCAGGACCTTGTTTACCTTTCACTTCAACCAATGTTGGATGTGGAGAACAGCTGTTTATGTATACTTCTACAAGGAGTGATACAAATTCACAGTTCTCGGGGAACCACAGGATTTCTCAAAGCTGGACAACTTCTACTAGCCTAATACTTTCAAACACAGATTCAAAATGGAACTCTGTTGAAGAGGAACTCACCTGGATAAATAATTATCAAGGGATGAAAACTCTTAAATCAGGAGGGAGTAAACGGACGCCCTACCAAGAAAGAGACAAGTACGAATTGAATGCACATCATAAAATTATGATGTTTAGCAAATTTCCTGCCAAAAGGAGGAGATTAAAGGATTTTATTATGATTTTTGGCCGACGGAGGAAAAGAAAATGGAGCAACATTACTGCGACCAATTCTTTTAAGAAAACACTGATGGCACTTCCTCTGCTTATAGGACAAGGGCCAGAAATTGAGTGGACAATAACAGTCTCTCTGCGGCGCAGGAGAATCTTGTTATACATTTTGCAATTTATCGGCTGGGAAAAAGTAAAACCTCCAGAGGACAGGACATTACCGAGCAATAGCCCGGAAATCCGACACAACACCAGGAGCAAAGATTTTCAAAATTTATCCTGGGATGATGGACATGGGATATTTCTTTTGACTCATAGAACCCACTGCCCCAAGGAATATTGGGAATCCAGACTTGGAGGCAGTTCTAGGAGGGAGAGACCTTAGATACATTCTTGAATGCTGCCGATGCGCTGTTATAGGCTTCATTGCTGAACCTACTTAAATTGGGGAGCTATGTGACGAGGCGACTTCGGTCAGCATCAAAATGACACAAGTTTGATAGGAATTAAAGAGCCCACAATAATTTTTCTATCATTCTCTAAAAGAATAAACGTCCACGAGAAAGGGATAAAAACGCAAGAGACAAATACAGAGTCACTTAGAGTCCGCTATCATTTTACTGCATTGTGCGCGTAGATCCTAGATCAAAGCAATGTCTGATCTCTACATCTGAGAAATTTTTCACTTTGATGTTCTGATCAACCAGACATCGTGGTGCCGGGACAACGCTCTGTAATTGCCACAACAGGGGAGCTAGGAACAGACACCTAACACCTTCCGTTTAACAGGACCTAACGTGTGAACCAGCCACGGCAGAATGGGAGATAAGAGCCAGACTTTGCGGAGACAGAAAACGTTTGTAGTTGCCACAACAAGCGCGAGGAAGCTAGGAGGCAATAGCAGAGTGGAATGTAGTTATGACGCAATGTCTACTGCGCCAAGGCATTTATCATTGTTTCAGGCCGTGGCGGGGCATAGGTCAATTTGATTGACAAAAGAAACTATCGTCCACAGGAAAGGAGGAGGGGTGAAAAGAATTTGTGACTTAATTCATCCCGGTAACTAATCCTACATGAAATAAAATAGGCGGAGTTAATGAATATGGGGCATATTAATTAGCCAACGTGGAAACTAGCCAGGGATGAAGAGAATAAAACTACAAGCATGGCCAGCAAGACTTCAGATGCATTCACAATAGCGTACCAGGGAAGCCGGAATTTTAATTTCTGGTGAGAGATTACCCCCTCGTTTTGTTACTTCAATACAAAGTCATATGACAGGATTTCCTAGCTAAACTCAGGTAAGACCACATTATTGTTACTCTGATCCGTTTCTCTGCTAGTCTGAGCCTGTGTATTTTTCTTGTTCTACATATTCTCCCAAACTTTACACTGGCGGATTTTCTTTGTACTTAATGTTCCAGTTCTAGCTTTACGATTTCACTGAGAACTATCTTCTTTCATTCACTACTTGGTTGTCTGATTTGTTGTATGTGATAATTTGGAGAAATCCATTATCCAAGCTACATGAGTGTGTGGCTTATGCATGTACAGGAGATACATTTAGATTCATTCTGTATGATGTTAAATATTGGGGAGACTGACTATTTAGGAGAAATTCCTGAGAGCTACCAGTCTCTTGATAGCGTCCAATTAACATTGATTATTTGGACCAACACTCTGAGCGCCTACCAAGATTGTGGTGAAACCACTTGGTTTGAGGAATGGCACCAGTTCACCTTGTTGGCATGATGTCTGCATGAGGACAGACATGACTTAGGACATTCAATATCCCAGACAGATTCAGGGAAGGCATTTAATGTTCGACAGGACTGTGCGACCAGCCCTTCCGACAAGACAGTATAAATGAATCGAAAAGGGAGAGAGTAAGTGAGGTGAACTTATATGGGAAACACTTCATTACATAAATGTATGTGAATATGTATGTTGTGAGCTATAGATGTTCTAAATAGTTTTATGAATATATACATATTTATTTATTTAAAACTGATATATGTTTATGTAACATGCCATTATATATATCATCATACCATCATATATTATGACTTGAATGTATGTTTATATGAATGTATAGACATATGTGTTTGAGATGTGTAGACGTAGATACTACCCATCTCTGTTCGTTTCATTCCAGATCTCTTAGGAGCAATGGACGGTCAACAACCCATATCAGGAAGTGACTTAGCCTTGTGAAGGGACCAATTTGGACTCCTTCAATCTGACAGTGAACTGCGTCTCACTGGGGGGGGGGGGGGAGAGGGGAGCATGACCTACGTGACCTCTTAAGTTACGTATATCATATTATAATCATCATCATCATATGATCATCAAGATTATAAATAATAAACACAGTTGTTGTATTTTAAAACTCAATTTGTCCATATAATTCTAAATGTTTATAAATATTTGTGTAGCGTAATCAAGTACACACGTTATTATATCATTTAGTGGGGGTTCGCACACATTGTCCAGAAGGGGGAATTTATGTCAGGGAGGTACCTTGCATATGCAGTCATAAGTAACCAGATTACGTTGCATAACTTAACTCCTCCTTTCTCACTTCTGGTGATACCAAGTACAGCCAAATCTATATAGATATATTCTATCTTCAACGAGCCACTTCTTGGCTGTTTTCTTGAGTATCAGGGACGGTGTCTTAAATCAGCATAAAAGACACTAGTTCCAGGTTTTCTCTCTGGGATCTGGGGTGGTAATTAGTCCCATCTGACGAAGGTAAGGGATCTCAAACTGCACCCAGAACTAAACCCCAGTAGGAGAAAACGAGTTTGGCTGAGTGGTTGCTCATCTGGGATCTAACCCCAGCCAGTTGACGACAGTGGGTTTATGCGTGTCACAAGAATGAGACAGTGAGGAGTGACGAGGGGATCTGGCCGACGCTCAACGCTCAGAGGAAAGGCGAGACGGACTGATAATCAGATTGCTACTGGTACTAATAGTGTTGGAACTCTTCGCTGGCTGCTGAGGATGGGGACCGAGCACTTATGGGAATGCCCCGAATGCTGTGATGTCGATTCCTAAATCAATCAATCAATCACAAACACATATTAATTCATACATACATTCATACATTTTCTCTCGCTTTCTCTCTCCAACTCTCACACACATATTTATTTATAGATAGAGCGATGCACAAGCACACACACACACGCACACACACACAGACACACACACACACACACACACACACACACCACCACAACCACCACCACCACAACCACAGACACACAGTCTTCTTTACAAAATCATTCACACTAACATCACAAACTCACATTCTCTCACCCACTCATATTTAAACTGACATCTATTATGAGCACCCACACACACATGTAAATATACAACCGTGTACATTTTAAAGTATGTTCATGCAAATACAATATGATATTAATTGTTGAAACCAAGCATGAATACTATTCAGTAAAACAATAAGTAGTGTTAAGAAAACCTTTCATATTGTACATGTTGAATTATGATGACACTATACATAATGATATAAAACTGGAGCATACACAAGAATCTGGAATAGTATGTTTTGTAACATAATACAGCAGCATCAGAAGCAGGGGAAGAGGAAGAAGGAACAGTAGAGAAACATGCTGATAGAGAGAGAGAGAGAGAGAGAGAGAGAGAGAGAGAGAGAGAGACAGAGATACAGAGAGACAGAGAGACTGAGATACACAGATAAACATGGGGAGATACGGGGATACTGAGAGAGATAATAACAGAGATTAGAAAGAAAAAGATTAACCAGAAAGAGACACAGAGAGACAAGGAGACAGACAAACATTTAGAGAGACAGATGAAGTGGTAATGGCAAAGAACTAGTGAGACATCAGAGAGACAGACTGTCAACGTCTCACTTATTACTCGTTCGTCATGGGTGAGACAGAGATAGTAGACACATGCATACACAAAGGTGTCAAGGCAGAATGCATGTAAAAAACTAATATTATTTATTTAACGCACACATTAGCGTGAGCATAGTGAATACATGTTGTATCACATGATACATTGTAGGTACGATCAAATACTTAGCCACAAAAGGAATTCATGCTTTCATAAGGCAGTTCTGTCTCACACACAGCGCATCGGCAAATCACTGCCTCATTCGCTCAGCAGAGGCAAGCTTTCATGTCGGCAATCAGTACATTCGCTCGCCAAGCCACACGCATCCTTCTTCTATCACGGTCCTGTCCAGTCTGATCTCTCTAGTCCTCAGTTCAGTGGTCACGTGTTGTGTGACCCCGTGTGGTCCGTAATAATCGTGCTATGTCAGATGTCTCGGTATTCTGGCTTTCGTCCTGTCCTCACACCGTCTGTTGTTGGCCGGTGTCTCAGGTCATGCAGTGCAAGGTTGTACTGTTTACTCAGGGACCTTGTCCTGTCTATGTCCTTATGTCCTGTCTGTAGATGGATCCTCTAGTCCCATTTATGTCCTATCCATGGCATACTTGTGTCCTGTCCTTGTCATATGTCCTCTCTCAACGCTCAGGACGCTGACACAGACGAACATACAGGCATAAAGACAGAAAACGCGCTAAGATAAATCAACAGAGATACAGACAGATAAAACCCATGTAACATGATGATAGAGGTTATATTTGGTTCAATGTGACATTTACCATGATTGACATCGGTAGTGTTTCCACCTTGTCGTGGGGGGGGGGGGAAGGTTGAGTTTCTCAATGACCATGAAAGCTATGCCGGCGGTAGCGTAGCTACCAGCAGGGCCTCCCAAGCCTGACAGGTCAAAGGGTAGAGAACAGACAAAGAGAAACACCCTGGTCCTCCAGGTTGAAGGTTGAAGCGTGGGGTTAACATCCCCACCTTTGTAAAAACTATTTTGTTACGAAACAGATACATGAGGCTCGAATTATGATCTGTTTAACTTCCCGCTAATCACTGGTATCATGAAGGCTAATAGACTACAATGGCTGGGGCATATAGAAAGAATGGAAGATAATAGGGAAACAAAACTCGCTTACACTCAGGATATAAATGACCATAGACCCCGAGGTAGACCAAGAAGACGGTGGAGAGATAATATACATACAGACTTACAGGCACTTGGAATCAGCGACTGGCAAGAGAAGGTCAACCAGAGAGACGAATGGAGACGGCTTGTATCTGCAGCAAAGAACCTCAATGGCTCGGAATGCTGAAGAAGAAGAAGAAGAAGAAGAAGAAGAAGAAGAAGAAGAAGAAGAAGAAGAAGAAGAAGAAGAAGAAGAAGAAGAAGAAGAAGAAGAAGAAGAAGAAGAAGAAGAAGAAGAAGAAGAAGAAGAAGAAGAAGAAGAAGAAGAAGAAGAAGAAGAAGAAGAAGAAGAAGAAGAAGAAGAAGAAGAAGAAGAAGAAGAAGAAGAAGAAGAAGAAGAAGAAGAAGAAGAAGAAGAAGAAGAAGAAGAAGAAGAAGAAGAAGAAGAAGAAGAAGAAGAAGAAGAAGAAGAAGAAGAAGAAGAAGAAGAAGAAGAAGAAGAAGAAGAAGAAGAAGAAGAAGAAGAAGAAGAAGAAGAAGAAGAAGAAGAAGAAGAAGAAGAAGAAGAAGAAGAAGAAGAAGAAGAAGAAGAAGAAGAAGAAGAAGAAGAAGAAGAAGAAGAAGAAGAAGAAGAAGAAGAAGAAGAAGAAGAAGAAGAAGAAGAAGAAGAAGAAGAAGAAGAAGAAGAAGAAGAAGAAGAAGAAGAAGAAGAAGAAGAAGAAGAAGAAGAAGAAGAAGAAGAAGAAGAAGAGAAGAAGAAGAAGAAGAAGAAGAAGAAGAAGAAGAAGAAGAAGAAGAAGAAGAAGAAGAAGAAGAAGAAGAAGAAGAAGAAGAAGAAGAAGAAGAAGAAGAAGAAGAAGAAGAAGAAGAAGAAGAAGAAGAAGAAGAAGAAGAAGAAGAAGAAGAAGAAGAAGAAGAAGAAGAAGAAGAAGAAGAAGAAGAAGAAGAAGAAGAAGAAGAAGAAGAAGAAGAAGAAGAAGAAGAAGAAGAAGAAGAAGAAGAAGAAATCTGTATGGCAGCAGTTCTCTGTCAGAAATGGCAGGTAGACGTGTCAGCTAACACAATAAGTACCTGATACAGATGGCGGACATGGTAGAAAAGAGTTTTTTAGATGGATACTTAGATGGTTTCAATGGATACGAATAAACGGCTAGTAATACATTCTGATGAACCTTGTTGCCGCGTCGTCTAACTACCAATCGGCTCCAGTCATCTACGCTTCTCGTGGCTTCCGGCAACCAATCATATCCTGACATCTATCTGTCCCAACAATAAAACAAACAAACAAACAAACAAACAAACAAGCAAGAATTTCATATTGGTGATGTACCTGTGGATACATGGATACATAGACAATCGAGCAGATAAATAAATTAAAGAATGCATACAACCCGGATGATAGATTGATAGACGAATGGATAGACAACAAACATGATATATTGATAGATGAATGGATAGAAAAACCTGATGATAGATTAATAGACGAATGGATATAACCCAGATGATATTTTGATAGACGAATGATTAGACAACTCAGCTGATCGACTGATAGATGGGTGTATGGATACACAACCCAGCTGATAGACTGATAGATGGTACAATAGACAACCCATATCATAGACTAATAGTTGGAATGATAGACAACACAGATGATAGACTTGTATATAGAAGGATAGACAATTCAGTTGATAGAATGATGTATGGAAGGATAAAAAACCCAGATGATAGAAAAATAGACGGAATGATAGCAAAATCAAAATATAGAATGATAGGTAGAAGGCCAAACACCCATATGATAAAATCTTAGACGGAAGGATAGACAAGCTAGAGGATAGACTGATATATGGGAGGATAGATAACCCAGATGATACATTGATAGATGATTGGATAGACAAACCAGATGATAGATTAAAAGACGAATGGATACAACCTAGTAGATATATTGATAGACGAATTGATATAAAACTCAACTGATTGACTGATATATGGATGGATGGATCCATCCAGATCTATTAACCCAGTTAATAGACTTATGAGTGGAAGGATAGATAGCCCAGGTGATAGACATCCCAGATGATTGAATGATAGATGGAAGAATAGACACCCCAGTAAATTGAACGATAGATGGAAGAAAAGACAACCCAGATGATTGATTGATAAACTCATGGATATACACCCCATATGACAGATTGATAGATGAATGAATAGACAAACCAGATAATAGATTTAAAGACGAATGGATACAACCTAAATGATAGATTGATAGACGAGTGGATTGACAAGTCAGCTAATCGACTGATATTAGGATGGATGGATACACAACCCAGTTAATAGACTAATAGGTGGAAGTTTAGACAGCCCATGGTGATATAATTATAGATTAAAGAATAGAAAAAAAAAAAACAGGTTACATATTGATATATGAGTTTATAGACAACTCGCATGATCAAATGGTAGACAACCCAGTTTATGGAATGATACATGGAATGACAGACAGTCCAAATGATAGAATGATAGATGTAAGGATATACAACCGAGATTATATAATGACAAACGGATGAATAGACAACCCAGATAATATAATCATAAACTGAATTATAGACATCCCATATGATAGAATAATGCACGAAAGCATCGACAACCCTGATGATAGAGTGTAAAACGGAAGGGCGGACACTCCAAATGATAGAATGATAGACGGAAAGATAGACAACCCATTTAATAGAATGATAGATAGAATGATAGACTATCAAGATGATAGAAAGTTAGATGGGAGGATAGACAACCCAGATGATAAACTGATGGATGAAAGGTTAGACAACCAAGATGATAAAATAATAGATGGACGGATAGACTTCCCAGTTAATAGAATGATAGACGGAAAGATCGACAACTAAGATGATATAATAATAGAATGAAGGATAAGCAATCCAGGTGACAGATTGATTGACGAATAGATAGACGACCCAGACGATAAAGTGATAGATGGCGGGATAATCAACCCAGATGGTAGATTTATAGACGAATAAATAGACAATCCAGATGATAGATTGATTGACAAACGGATAGACAACCCAGATGATAGATTGATAGGCGAAGGTTGATAGAATGATATATGGAAGGATAGACAACCCAGATGATAGAATTATAGACGTAAGGATAGACAACCCAAATGATAGAATGATAGATGGAAGGATAGACAACCCAGAAAATAGAATGAAAGATGGAAGAAAAGACAACCCAGATGATGGATTGATAAACTAATGGATATACACCCCATTTGACAGACTGATAGATGAATGAATAGACAAACTAGATAATAGATTAAAAGACCAATGGATACAACCTAAATGATAGATTGATAGACGAGTGGATTGACAACTCAGCTGATCGACTGATATTAGGATACATGGATACACAATCCAGTTAATAGACTGATAGGTGGATGGAAGTTTAGACAGCCCATGTGATATAATTATAGATGGAACGATAGAAAAAAACAGATTACAGATTGATATATGGGTGGATAGACAACTCTGATTATCAAATGGTAGATGGAATGATAGACAACCCAGATTATAGAATGATACATGAAAGGATAGACAGCCCAGATGATATAATGATATGCATGATGATATACAACCCATCTGATATATTGATAGATGGTAAGATAGACATCCCAGACGATAGAATGATAGATGGAAGGATATACAACCGAGATGATAGAATTACAAACAGAGGAATAGGCAACCAATATAATCTAATGATAAAAGGAATTATAGACAAACTATATGATAAAATAATATACGAAAGCATAGACAACCCTAATGATAGATTGTTAAACGGAAGTATGAACACTCCAGATGATAGAATTATAGACACATGGATAGACAACCCAGAAGAAAGATTAAAAGACGATTGGAATTGGATAGACAACCCAGATGGTAGATTGATAGAGGAATGGATAAACTCATATTATAGATTGATAGACGAATGAATAGGCAAACCAGATGAAAGATTAAAAGACGAATGGATACAACCTTAGATTATAGATTGAAAGTCGAATGAATAGACATCTCAGCTATTCGATTGATAGAGTGATGGATGGATATACAACCCAGCTGATAGACTGATAGAAGGAAGGATAGAAAACCCAGGAAATAGAGTGATAGAGGGAAGGATAGACAACCCAGACGATTGATAGATGGAAGGATAGACAACGCATATGATAGTATGATAGATGGAAAGTTAGGCAACCCAGATGATAGATGAACGTGTAGACAAGCAACTTGATAAAATGATAGATGGAATGATATACAACCCATTTGAGAGACTGATAGATGTAAGGGTAGAAACCCACTTGATAAAATAATAGGTGGAGGGACAGACAACCCAGCTAATATGAAATATATTAACCTATAATTAAAGGATACGTTCCTAAAGTACACAAAGAAGCTATTTAACACAGGCATAGATACCCTGATTCGGTAGGCTGATGATACAGTATTGCTATCCACAACATAGACTGGTATAGAAAACCTAATAGCCTCAACCCAATTGAATAGTTAAAATCACAACTTGTATTTTAACATTGCAAAAACAAATATAATGCATACAGATAAAACCAATATGGAGAAAGAAATATATGTTAATGAGGACAAATTGGAGGTGGTTGAAAATTTTGAATATCTTGAGTCATTGATTACCAACAACGGTGACACAATGAAAGAAATTAAACGGCGACTATCAATTGCTCTTCAAAGACTAAAACAACTGAATACATTATGGAATGGGACAGACAGAACTATAAAAAATTAGATTTTTAAGAGCATGCATCTTTCCCATTGCAACATACGACTGTAAGATCTGGACACTTACTAAACAAGCTGAACAGCGCACACATGCCTTTGAATATAAATGTTATAGACGAGTTCTAAGAATAGCTTGGGTAAAGAAAAGAACAAATGCATCCATACTTCAAGAGCTGAATAGTGAAGAAGGTTGGCTATTAAAGACGATGAAACAAAGAAAATTGAAATATTTTTTTCACTTGAACCGTCACGAAAGTTTGAAGAGAACAATAATGGAGGTGTATATGCCTGGGAAGAGAGGAAGAGGAAGGCCAAAGAGAAGATGGGTGCAGGATGTGGCGGATGATCTCCAGATGGGTGTATCGGACGCAGGACATTTTGCTTATGATCGAGAGGTCTTCCGGAAGGTTGTTATGGGAGCGAGGTTCTGCAAAGGATATGCTACTTAATGAATGAATGAATAGAAAGCCTGAGCACAGAACGCACACTGACAGACAGCACATACACGCATTGAATCAAATAAACATTGGTAAGACACCAGGACAAGGTGGTTTGACAGTAGAGGTCTATCAACATTACACCCGATCCTAGGCAATATTCTAACAGTTTATCAAAAAGCTTTTGACACCAACAAAATCCCTCTGACCGCTGCAATATGTCCTACATAACACTCATCGCTAAGAGTAATTCAGACAAGACAAGACTGGAATCCTACAGATCAATAATCGCTCTATTCAACACAGACTACAACATACTCAATAGGACAACCAGACTTAAACATGCTATCATCATCATCAACCCCATCATCATGTGCCATACCACTAAGCGTGGATGATCATCTTTCACCATCTCTCAAGATCACCATGGTCTTTGCTCAGCACGGTGTTCTTGTCTCGACCATGCCATTTGGCCAAGCCAGGCATTTACTTCTATGCTTACACCTTGTTATTTTCAGCTCTTTCTTGCCAGTTGTCACTAGGATGTCTAGTTTATTTCATCTCATAACACGCCCAAAAATGCTGTGACTATCTACGTCTAATTTCTCTAATCAGTAGGATACAGGGTCGTTCGCACTTAGAACGTATGTTGGTATAGATGTAAAACGCAGTATGAGTTGGAATACATGAGGTATGATGTACGTGAGTGATTTGTTGATGTATGACGTGTTTCATCGTGGGAGGAAGAGCACTGTCAACTTATGGTGTAATAGAGCAGGACATCATAATGTGCAGCATGGGATAGTTGTTGTCTGTGTAAATTGCACAAAAATAGAGCGATTATCGCGTATTTAGCTATGTGGTGATGTAGCAGTCAATAGTGCAATTGTGGGGTATTGGTTATGTGGTGATGTAGCAGTAATAAGCTCGTGGCAATTGTCGGGTATTTGCTATATGGCGATGTAGCAGTAAATAAAGCAATTGTAGGGTATATGAGTACGTGGTGATGTAGCAGTAAATAGGGCAATTGAAGAATATTTGGCTGTGTGGTGATGTAGCAGTAAATAGAGCAAGTGTAGGGTATTTGCCTTTGAGGTTGTATGTTATGTTTCATTTTGGTGCATTGTGTACTACTAAACAGTGGCAATGATCTAGAGCAGTGGTTCCCAAGCTTTTCAAGCAGAGGGCCATATCTGCTATTTTCGGTAGTTAAGCGGGCCACAATGTTATAAAATTATAAAAGTCTTGCAATATTATTCTTACCTTTTTTAACTTTCGTCAACAAAATTCTACAACTTTAATGGCCGTCAATGTCAGTACTAAACTGCGGTCATGTTTTGGTTTAAAATCAAAAGTGTATTTAACAATACATGTTTAATCTGTTTCGAAAATAGCTATTAATGTAATTCATTTACAGTTGTAACTGTTCTTCATAACCAGTTACTTCAGTACAGATGCCAGTTTATCAATATCTTGGCACAAATCAGTCGTGCCCAAAGTCATAAGCGCAGCTAGGTTACTGTCGGTGAGTCTGGAACGTTGCTTATTTTTTTAATATTTTTTTTATAACGATAATTTCGGAAAATGACTGCTCGCATCTGTCAGTCAAATCAAAACGACAAATGTATGTCAGGGCGAATGAACGCAAGTGTTCAAATTGTTCGACCGGCAATAGTCGCCAGAATGAAGTCATATGATCAGGTGAAGGTGAAGCAGGCAGCTCTAGAAATTTACATTTCAGTGCAGAATTGCATTTCAAATCAATTACTTCGTGCTAAAGGCTTTGCTGTAATTGACGGAGCTTGGCTTCAGGAAATACGAAAGGATTTATGAAGAGGGCAAAATTATCCTCCTCTATTGTGAACTCTTGAAATCTCGACTGAAAGATATCCAGAAGACTTTCAACGTTTACTTTGTACTGTAACAAGTCACATTTATTTTCCAAAACAAGCGTCTTCAGAGTTGGAAGCGCCTCTAAAGTCCCTTCAGTCAGCTGTCCGATAAACAGTCGTATTCGCATTTTAAATAAAGAAATATCATCACACAAACTTGTGAACAGTCCCCCTCTCTCCCCCCCCCCCCCCGATCCTCGCATTTAAAGAGTTTAAATGAGACGTGATGTCCACCAAAAATACCAGGTCATTAAGCCAGTCACCGTTCAGCAAACATTCCCATTCTGTAGGCAATTCATTTATTTCAGACAAAAACAGATAGATACTATTTTTTAAGTGCCCAGAAACATGACAGAACTTTCCCTTTAGATAGCCATCTGACATCACAGTGTAACAGTAGCTCACCGTATTCCTAGTTCACGGCTGATAGAAACTGTCTAAACTCACGCCTGCGTTGAGTTGAGTTAAGAACCGACATCACTTCACTCAGGACATTCCAATACGTGCTCCGTCCCCTCGTTCAACAGCCAGCGAAGAGTCATGCTGCTAATTGCTCCCACCGCTATCTGATTAAAAGTTCTCCTGGGTTTCCCTCTCACTTTTGAGATTCTTCCAGAACACCCTGCCGATCCCCCGCAATCTTATTCTTTCCACATATGGGTTCTCAATCTGTTCCTCCGCCTTCTCCACCTAGTCCCACAAGCGCACGACCACCTCTCCCTTGTCCATGGGCAATCTACCACCAAGAGGTGCATTCCCTGCTAGCCTATCAGCCTGTTCATTTCTACGCACCCCCACATGGCCAGGGCAAAATATCCATACAATTCTCACAACCTGTGACCTCTGAAGCGACGATAGCCATTTCACACGAAACATTCTTTTCTCCACCTTACTCAAGACTGTTCAGCGGCTTACTTCGAAGTTTGTTCACACATCTCAGAACAATATCGATGACATGTTTCAGATTTAATGTCTTTCCACACAGAGCTTCTTGGTGAATGATACAATGATATTTTAATATAGTGCGGCCAAGAAACTGTTGCCATAATTCTAGACATCCAGACTTTTTTCCAGTCAAAGCTGGAGCACCGTCGGTGCATACAGTGTCCAATTTGATCCATTCTATGTTGTTTTTCTCTACACACAACTTTAGAGTGTCAAACATATCAGTCCTTTTGGTAGTTGCATGCATTGATTCAAGTCCTAGAAGTTCTTCAGTGACTTCAAAATTATCGTTTATTGCTCGAACAAAAACTGTGACCTGAGCTGTGTCAGAAATGTCAATGGATTCATCCATTTATAATGAAACAAACTTACAATTTTTATATGTGCTGCTACTTGACGAACATCGTTGGCTAATTCTTCAACTCGATTGGCCATAGTATTATTAGACAAAGGAATCTGATGAAATTTTGTTTCACACTTTTTATTGCCAAGCATTCTAGTAGCAATTTTAATGGAAGGCTTGATTATTTCTTCTGCATTGGTGACCGGCTTCTTTTTGCGAGCCAACAGAAGAGCGACTTCGTACTAAGCAACAACAGCACTCTTGCTGATTTTCTGGCCTTGGTGAAAAAATGACTGCTGCCTGGTCAGAGAATTTTCTTTTTTAGCTATGAAATCTTTTCTTAACTCCGAATTGATCGGATATTGAGCATTTATGTCTGAATGTGTGGTCGTGAAGTGTCGTTACAGATTACATGTTTTTGTAACAAACACAAAATCAGAAAATTAAGCAAATTTCTTTACCATTATAGCTAGGCATAAACATAAATGTCTCCGTCCAATCGTCGTTGAATTCAGGACAAGCAACGTCTTCACATTTTCGCTTTTTACCATTGTTTGATTTTAGATTTTCCACACACATGATTATAAGCTTTAACGGTAAATTTTTATTTGAAAAAAAAAAAAAAAAAAATTAACTTCAACACAATACTACCGACTCTGCTAAACAGTTGTAACAGGCGACAATATGGCACCTTGCGCACTCTGATTGGTCGATAAGGCTGGGATATGGGAACTTCATAACGTTTCGTTGCGAGCTGAACAGGCGCATTCGATAATATCTGAGCATAACAACCACGAGCAGAGTAGATTATCGCGCGCTGACGGGGCGCTCTGAGGGCATTTTTGAAATTATTAAAATATATTATAATAAATAACGAGACCTCGCGTGCCACTTTCTGACAGCTGGGCCGTGGTTTGGGAACCTCTGATCTAGAGCAATGACTATTTGGCCTAAATAAAGTTAATATATGCAAGAGCATAGAGAGAAGTCTGTATGAAGCACAATGTTGTCTCAGAGTGACAGTTGTGATCCGAGGTGCATAAATTCATTAACTATGTCTTAAAGTGTAGGCGGTGAACTTATTATGGTTTCTTTAATAAATGTGTTTCTACAGGTGATGTGGGGAATATATAGCTGCTTTTGAATTTATGTGTAGACAAGCTGGTGATTATCAGCATGAACGCATAGATTATGTTAATTGTTAAACCCAATCAATGTTGAGACGCTGCGTGATGGGTCGTATTACTATGAGCATAAATGTATTGTTTACGTTATCTAGGCGAGTCCATTTAGAGTTGAGATATTTTGTCTGTTGAGTAAGTCATCGTAATAAAAAAAAAATGTTTTATTGGGTGAGTAATAAAAAGTACTCAAGAGTTGCATTGTGTCTTTATTTGTGTATCTGAACTAAAGCAAAACAGTTCTTAGTAAATTTTATTTGTATCTACACGAAAATCAATTATTTGAGTGTTCGGTTTTCCTGTCTTTTATCTCTACTTTACTTTTCTAGCTATAACATACATGTTTGTTGTACCTTACATTTTTAACCGTTCTACACAATTTTATGCTGCCATAAATATCTGTGTTATACTATACATTTTTGCTGTGGCATACACTTTTTGTTGAACCATAAATTCCGGTCCTTCAGGTTGTTGAACCTGGGCAGGTTAATCAAGATCATTCGATGATGTTTCTAATTTGCTAGCTGCGTTTTTATGGACGTAATGTGCACTCTTGCAATTGTTTCCATCGTTGTTGTTGTTGTTGTTGTTGTTGTTGTTGTTGTTGTTGTTGTTGTTGTTATTGTTATTGTTGTTTAATCCATTGACTGAGTTGAAGTACTTCCTTGTTCAGCCTATGTCTCAGACCGCTGGAATATCTTTTTTTCATTTTACACTCCATGTTCTTGTTTGACCGAGGGAATGTGAGAGATTTATTTCTTTATTTCTATTCTGTTTTCTTCGTTTTCCCCAATCCTTTATTCCTTGGCCCGAATGCAATCAGTTTTGGGCTCCCTAAACAACGTCATTGTGTTTTGAAATTGTTTTAGGTAGATAGATAGACAGACAGACATGCACGTAGATATGCAGGCAAACCGGCAAGGAGACAACCAGGCAGGCAGACGCGTAGGTAGAACAACAGACAGGCAGGGGGATTAATGGATGGATGGATGGATGGATTGATGGACAGACAGACATATAGATTGAAAGACAGCAAGACAGAAAACAGACTTATATTCAAGGCATATGCTAATACCAACATGTCAATACGTATTTGATACTGGTGGAATACGGGGCGGTTTGAGCGCACACATTCATTACAATATCGTTCAGATTTAGAGCTTCAATCTGCTCAATGCTGACGTGTCTTCTACAACCAATCGTCTAAAGACACCCACGAGTCACGTGTCACCTAACAGCCAATAGCCTTCTGACAATTATCATTTCCAGCTAAGTAGCGTACACGAAATATCGTTAACAACAAATACACGAGAACAAATACATGGATAGACAATTGGGTATTAAGGACTTAACCTGTGCACTTGCTGTTGTTATTATTGTTGTTGTGGACTGGGTTGAAATATGCCCTTTTCAACCTCTGTATAAGATCTCTGGAATATATTCTTGATATTTGCTTCCCACTATGGGGACAGACATATATGTTAATGACATAATGTTATTATTATATATGTCATCTAATCTCATCATGTTCCTCTTGTACCTCGCGGTGTCGAGGTAAAGTATAAACAGCGGGAGAGCGCCCGCTTATGGTCTTCATGTATCGATATTCCCATGGTCTCTGTTATTCCCTACGTCCATTGTTTACGTGGTCGGCCTCTTCCGCTGCTTCCCTCCGGTCTGTACATCATTGCTTCTTGTGGTATACTGTTAGCTGGTAACCTACTTGCATGGCCAAACCATTTGACTTGCTGCCTTCTAATAGAATCTAGTGCAGCTATAACCCCCACTTTAGTCCTGATTTCTTCATTTCTGATCTTATCTCTTCTTGATACATTGATGTGATTTTTCATTTCTCCTTTTCGTCATAGTCCAGATATGGCATTGGTAACATACAGTTCGTAGAATGATTGTGTTGTAAAGTGCTTTCTTAATAGTTATTGATACATGTTTGTTCTTTAGTATTGGTGCCATTTGTCCAATGAGTTTGTTTGCCTTAATGCAACTATTTTCGATCTCGTCTTCTGATTCCAATTTCAATTCCAATTTTTGAAGAAAAAAAATTGAAATTCGGTCTCGTTTAACCTACTTCCTCAGCGGTGGTTATTGTTGAGAGCAGTGGTTTTTGTGTGTTCATTCACCCTGATTCTATCTGGAGAGAACAAAAGTGTTTTTCTTCTGATTTGCCATTTGATGACATTATGCTTCTTTTGTACTTGAAATTCTTTACTTGTTTGAAAGGATGTTCGCTTAGGAGAATCGTTGTTCCTTTTTTTTAAAATTGCTTTAGATACAGTAATTACCTCTGTTTTCGTTTCTGTTTTTCTGTTTCTTTTTTTTTTTCGTTTCTGTTATTTAATCTGTTTACGTCCCCGCTAATAGTTTTATCATGAAGGCCAATAGACTGCAATGGCTGGGGCATATAGAAAGAATTGAAGATAATAGGGAAACAAAACTCGCTTACACTCAGGAAATAAATGACCGTAGACCCCGAGGTAGACCAAGAAGACGGTGGAGAGATAATATATATATATATATATATATATATATATATATATATATATATATATATATATATATATATATATATATATATATATATATATATACAGACCTACACGCACTTGGAATCAACGACTGGCAAGAGAAGGTCAACCAGAGAGACGAATGGAGACGGATTGTATCTGCAGCAAAGAACCTCAATGGCTCGGAATGCTGAAGAAGAAGATATATATATATATCCATCCATCATGTGCCATGCTGGTAAGCGTGGGCGGTCATGTTCTGCCATCTCACCCGATCACCAGAGTCGTGGATCAGCTCCGTGTTTCTGTCTTGACCATGCCACAAGGCCAAGCCATCCAGGTACTTGCTTCTAGGTCTTCCCCTTGGTCTGTTCCCCTCGATCTTACCAGTTGTCACCAAATTCTCCAATCCATTTCTTCTCATAACATGTCCAAAAAATTTTGACTGTCTACGTCTAATTTCTCTAATCAATTTACGATCTTCATTTGTTTCTTGAAGGACTTGTTCATTGGTCTTTCTGGCTGTCCATGGTATTCTTTGCATTTTCCTCAGAAACCACATCTCTACAGCCATCAGATGTTTTTCGGCCTGACTGCTCATTGTCCACGCTTCACATCCATATAAAAGTACAGGTTCAATGTAGCATCTCAACACTCTTTTTTTTCGTTTCAATTGACATATTTTTATTGGTCAATATGTTTTTCATCTTGCTAAAGGCTACTTTTGCCATGGCGATTCTTGTTCTAATCTCTTCAAGGCATCTCCCATCAGATGTTATTACTGTTCCGGATAATTGTACCTGCTCACTTGTTGAAGAATATTCCCATTTACTTGTATATTACATTGTGGTATTTCGTCCTTCCTAGTGACGACCATAATCTGATTTCTCTGAATTCTAACCCTAGTTGTTCACTGTGTGTAACAACTGCATCTACTAAATTTTGCAGGTCCTGTTCATTGTCTGCAATCAAGACTGTATCATCTGCATATCTAATGTTATTGATGCATCGTCCCCCAATGTTGATTCCTTCCATATCTTCAATATTTCTGAAAATACTTTCACTGTACAGGGAAAACAGATCTGGAGACATTACACATCCCTGTCTCACACCCCTTTTAATAGGCTGATATTGGCTTACTTCATTATCAACTCTTATGGCAGCTTGTTGTTTCCAATATATGTTGTTTACAAGTCTAAGATCTTTTCCATCAATTTGTAGATCTTCAAGCATCCTTATCATGTTGACATGTCTCACTTTATCAAAAGCCTTTGTGTAGTCAATAAAGCAAATGTGTAGGCCTAGATCTTTGTTTACTTCTATAGAACGTTCGATTATGTTTCTCAGTATATACACAGCATTTACTGTACCCTTGCCTTCCACAAACCCACATTGTTCTTCTCCTATTTCAGGTTGTATTTTCCTCCTAACTCTTTGCATGATAATTCTTAGCAAAATCTTCGTGATGTGACTCATTATACTAATTGTTCGATGTTGATCACATTCCAAGGCTCCTGATTTCTTTGGGATTGCAATAAATACAGAATTACATAACTCCTGAGGTATATTTCCTGTATCATATATTGTATTAAGCAGACTGGTAACTTGATCTATTCCATATTCTTCTAAAGCATTAATCATTTCTGTTGTGACACTGTCTGATCCGGGGGTCTTGCCAGATTTCATATGGTTAAGAGCATTCTGAACCTCCATCTTCAAAATTGCTGGTCCTTCATTATTATTTTGAACATCATACTGTTCGTCTCTGTTATCGTCATACAGGTTTTTCACGTAATCTGACCATTCATGTAATATCTGATCTTTTTCTATTATGACTCTTCCATCTTTTGTCTTTAGGCAGCCTGCTGATGTACGTGTTCTTTGATTAGTAATCTCCTGAATTCTTTTGTGCATTAGTTTCGCATTGTTACTGTTGTGTTGTTTTTCAATTTCTCTGCAATTTTTCTCAAGCCATGTTTCTTTTGCCTCCTTACATAAGGTTCTCACTTTTCTGTGAATTTCTTCATATTTGGCAGGATTATTTTTGTTCTGTCTTCTTGTTTCCATTAGTTGTAAAATTTCTTCAGTCATCCATGTCTTACGGCCCACTTTCTTTACTTTTGGAATAGTTTTTTCTGCTGCGCAACTGATTGAATTCTTCATCGTTTCCCATTGATCATCTACATCTTGAAACAGGATCTCTAGGACAAGTGAAAACACGCTGTACTATCATATATATATATATATGTGTGTGTGTGTGTGTGTGTGTGTGTGTGTGTGTGTGTGGAAGATGTAAGGTAAGGAGACTGTGAAGTACTGAAATAATACCCAACAAATTAATTAATCAATATAGAAATTTAAAAAAAACTCAATAAAGAAATACATAATGCATTGAAGGAATGCATGATTCACTGAAGAAATTAAGTAATCGATGAAGGAATATATGCAACACTAAACGAACGAGTATAGTCATTGAATCACAAAGAAACATGGCCGACTGAAGGCATGTGTCTCTAGCAATATATTTGCTTGACTTACTGTTATGACTTCAATAATCAGACTACTTGTGGCCAAGGCAAAAGCACCCGCATCTTTCTTCACAATTCTCCCACTAGCATGAGCCGTAAAGGCCCATCAACTTTACACGCGCGTACGACCGTCCCATCTGTGTAAATGAGAGCATCACACTCTAAAGATTTCTCGAAGATAGAAGCCTGTACGTCCGCCTCTACAAAAGCCGGATGTTCTTGTCTGTATTTTCTATCCATTGTAATACCAACTAACATAACTCTGTTGGTAATTGTACTCACTCCTCGCCGGGTTCTATGTTCTCAAGTGAACACACCTGTTGAAGAATGTCTTTGGCCTGACCCATGTGATTCAATGAACGAATGAATGATTGAATAAAGGTATACAGGAATGCGTGAAGTAATGCACGAATAAATGAAGCATTGGAGGAATAAGTGAATTAGTAAAGGTACAACAAAATGATGGAATCAATACATGAATAAATGAAGCAATAGAGAAATGCGTGAATTAATGAAGAAATACATTAAAACAAAGACGGTTTTAAATTTGCAGCGGATTTAACAGTTTATTTTAATTATTCAGAAAATATAATGGCAGCAGCATTGTGCGGTAACATAAAGGGAAACACTAACCTAGTTGAGACCTTGTAGAACATAAACATATCATCAGCCTGCTTACTATACCTCAACCATACCGCTATCATCTGCGCAATGGCTAGGATATAGAGTGTGTAATCACTGTTGTATCTTTACTATGTCTATCTACCTTATTTGTTGAATGGTATTTGTTATTGAAATATAAGCCTAGAGGAAATTGGTCGTCAATGTTAAGCACTGATTTATTGTGATAGAGTGCATGTTGAACATTTCAAGACTGCAGTTATTTATATCTTTGGGATGGCGCAGACTGAAGCATGTACAAGAGATAATACAGATTGTTTTACATGCGTGTGTTACACATTATATAGGCTTTCTTTTAAAAATTAAACATTCGCGTGTTAGAGATAATATGCAATGTTTTACATTCCTGTGTCAGAGATAATATAGACTGTTTTAGATTCATTTTTAGAGATAATATATAGACTGTTTTAGATTCACGTGTTAGAGATAATATAAAGTGTTTGACATTAGTATGTTAGAGATAATATACAGTGTTTAACATTCGTATGTTAATGTCACCAACTGGCTGGGGTTAGATCCCAGATGGGCAACCACTCAGCCAAAATCATTTTCTTCTACTGGTGTTTAGTTCTGGATGCAGTTTAAGATCCCCTAACTCTGTCAGAAGGGACTAGTTACCACCCAGATCCCAGAGAGAAAACGTGGAACTAATGTCTTTTATGCTGATTTAAGACACTGTCCCTGATACTCAAGAAAACAGCCAAGAAGTGGCTCGTTGAAGATAGAATATATCTATATAGTTTTGGCTGTACTTGGTATCACCAGAAGTGAGAAAGGAGGAGTTAAGACATGCAACGTAATCTGGTTACTTATGACTGCATAGGCAAGATACCTCCCGGACATAGATTCCCACTTCTGGACAATATGTGCGAACCCCCACTAAATGATACAATAATGTGTGTACTTGATTAAGCTACACAAACATTTATAAACATTTAGAATTATACGGCCAAATTGAGTTTTAAAATACAACAACTGTGTTTATTATTGCTATTGATGATCATATGATGATGATGATTATATTATGGTATACGTAACTCATCTGGCTGAAAAGCTCAGAAGCACATAGGTCCTGCTTCCCCCAGTGAGACGCAGTTCACTGTCAGATAGAAGGAGTCCAAATTGGTCCCTCACAAGGCTAAGTCACTTCCTGATATGGGTTGTTGACTGTCCATTGCTCCTACGAGATCTGGAATGAAACGAACGGAGATGGGTAGTATCTACGTCTACACATCTCAAACACATATGTCTATACATTCATATAAACATACATTCAAGTCATAATATATGATGGTATGATGATAGATGATGGCATGTTACATAAACATATATCAGTTCTAAATAAATAAATATATATGTATATATTAATAAAACTATTTAGAACATCTATAGCTCAAAACATACATATTCATATACATTTGTGTAATGGAGTGTTTCCCATATAAGTTCACCTCACTTACTCTTTCCCTTTCTGATTCATTCATACTGTCTTGTCGGAAGGGCTGGTCGCACAGTCCTGTCGAAC
This sequence comes from Cepaea hortensis, assembly GCA_963921405.1. Lineage (NCBI taxonomy): Eukaryota > Metazoa > Mollusca > Gastropoda > Stylommatophora > Helicidae > Cepaea > Cepaea hortensis. The sequence goes on from OY992888.1 coordinate 81,393,224, forward strand.
ATTAAATGCCTTCCCTGAATCTGTCTGGGATATTGAATGTCCTAAGTCATGTCTGTCCTCATGCAGACATCATGCAGACAAGGTGAACTGGTGCCATTCCTCAAACCAAGTGGTTTCACCATAATCTTGGGTGGGCACTCAAAGTGTTGGTCCAAATAATCAATGTTAATTGGACGCTATCAAGAGACTGGTAGCTCTCAGGAATTTCTCCTAAGTAGTCAGTCTCCCCAATGTTTAACATCATACAGGATGAATCTAAATGTATCTCCTGTACATGCATAAGCCACACGCTCATGTAGCTTGGATAATGGATTTCTCCAAATTATCACATACAACAAATCAGACAACCAAGTGGTGAATGAAAGAAGAAAATAGTTCTCAGTGAAATCGTAAAGCTAGAACTGGAACATTAAGTACAAAGAAAATCCACCAGTGTAAAGTTTGGGAGAATATGCAGAACAAGAAACTACACAAGCCTTCAGACTAGCAGACAACTAATCAGAGTAATGGTCTTACCTGGGTTATAGCTAGGAAATCCTGTCATACGACTTCGTACAGAAGTCCAACAGAACGAAATGTTAATATTTCTCCAGTAGGTATCCTAAGAATGCTATTGTGAATTTGCGTCTGAAGTCTTGCTGGCCATGCATGTCGTTTTATTCTATTCAATTCCTGGCTAGTTTCCAGGTTGGCTAATTAATATTCCCCTTTTCATTAACTCCGCCTATTTTTCCATGTAAGATGATTTATCTAGATGGATTAAGTGCCAAATTCTTTTCACCCCTCCTCCTTTCCTGTGAAGGGTAGTTTCATCTGTCAATCAAATTGACCGATGCCCCCCACGCCTGAAACAATGAAACCTGCTTTGGCGGCAATGCAGTTGCGTCATTACATTCCAATAGGCTGGTAACACCAGCCTTCCCGGTTGCTGGCAGGAATGTGTCAGCCATGTGTTTCTACTTTGCCCCGTAGTACTGCGGAGAGGTGTTAAGCATCTGGTCCTAATTGTTCCTTTGTGGTGGCAATTACAGACGTCCCGGCTCCACAAAGTCTGGACTTTTAGATGGTGTTAGGCCTGCATTAAATTGCCGTCTTTGGATCACCCGGGGTTTTCCCCTGAGTAGCACTGCCATGTATTATTTCAGACGGGTCTGGCTGACCCTCTTATCTCCCATTCTGCCGTGGCGGGTTCACACGTTAGGTCCTGTTGAACTCAGGTGTTAGGTGTCTGCCCCTATTCCAACCCCAGAATTGTAAACTAACACGTCAATCTCAACTGACTGGCTCCGCGATGTCTGGTTGATCAGAACATCAAAGGGAAAATCTCTTAGATGTAGAGACCAGACGTTGCTTTGATCTACCAATGTAGTAAAAATGATAGTGCGGGCTCTAAGTGACTCTGTATTTTTCTCTTACGTTTTATCCTCTTCTGGGGAACGTTTATTCTTTTAGAGAATTTTAGAAAAATATTGTGGGCTCTGTAATTCCTTGAAACCTTGTGTAATTATGATGCTGCCGGGCTGTCCCGCCACATAGCTCTCCAATTTAAGTAGGTTCATTAATGAAGCCTATAACCGAGCCTCGGCAGCATTCAAGAATGTATCTAAGTTCTCTCCGTTCTCCAACTGCCTCCAAGTCTGGGTTCCCAATATTCTTTGTGGCAGTGGGATGTTCTATGAGTCAAAAGAAATATCCCATGTCCATTCTCCCAGGATAAATCTTGCAAATCTTTGCTCCTGGTGTTGTGTCGGATTTCCAGGCTATTGCTCGGTAATGTCCTGTCCTCTGGAGGTTTTACTTTTTCCCAGCCGGGAAATTGCAAAATGTATAACAAGATTCTCCGGCGCCGCAGAGAGACTGTTATTTTCCACTCAATTTCTGGCCCTTGTCCTATAAGCAGAGGAAGTGCCATCAGTGTTTTCTTAAAAGAATTGGTCGCAGTAATGTTGCTCCATTTTCTTTTTCTCCGTCGGCCAAAGATCATAATAAAATCCTTTAATCTCCTCCTTTTGGCAGGAAATTTGCTAAACATCATAATTTTATGATGTGCATTCAACTCATACTTGCCTCTTTCTTGGTAGGATGTCAGTTTACTACCTCTTGATTTAAGAGTTTTCTTCCTTCGATAATTATTTATCCAGGTGCGTTCCTCTTCAACAGAGTTCCATTTTGAATCTGTGTTTGAAAGTATAAGGCTAGTAGAAGTTGTCCAGCTTTGAGAAATCATGTTGTTCCCCAAGAACTGTGAATTTGTATCACTCCTTGTAGAAGTATACATAAACAGCTGTTCTCCCCATCCAACATTGGTTGAAGTGAAAGGTAAACAAGGTCCTGAGTGTTGAGTATACCAACCGCTCCGGTTTTGTTCCGCTGCAGAGTCCATCATTTGTGATCCCCTGTTAGCTTCAGCTGTGTTGATGATAGGCATTACCTTCATCCTGTCCAAAGAAGTATTTTCTTCTTTGTTGTTAGCAGACATGTTTATCGTCCCTGAATCAGAGTCCGTGGTATAACCTACATGAATGCTTTGTGTATCTTGAGTTTCCTTTTCGAAAGACTCCAAGATACTGACATCGTAAGAATTCTCCTCCGTGTCTTGTTTGTCCTCCATGGCTGGGCTCTCTTGTGCCAAGTCCAATTGAGGTATTCTCTCCCTGGTCTGGTTTTCTTGTTCCAAATCCAATAGAAGTGAATGTTGTGGGATGTCATTTTCAATGCCATATCCCACCTGAGATAAGTAATTCAAACTGATAATTATTTCATCTTGTGTGGCCACACCGTAAGAAACAATGGAATCCTGTTTTACATCCATTCCGGTCTCAGTTGAATTCATTTCCACTCCTAGTTTCTCTGAACTGAAGGGAATAAAAGAGTCGGGTAAGGTCTCGCCTTCGATCTCTTTAATAGTTTTCCTCAGGTCCTCCTCCTCCTGGATTTTTCTCCTTTGGGAAGTCTTAGGAAGCTCCTGAGATTGCTGGGTTGCCAAGCCAGCTAATCCGCTTTCATTGCGGTGTAAACATTTATCACGTTTGTGACTGTTTACCGAACGCTTGGTACATTTATTCCTATTCCGTTTATTTTTAATATTTTTAGGAATAGGCGAGGGGAGCATCTGCCTTTCTGTGCGCAAGTTTTTGTTTTTCTGAGCCATGGGGATTTGCGAAGGAATGCATGCCTCTTCTTTGTGACGGTCAGCTTCCCCGCTTTCTATCAGAGTTTCGGCTTGAGTGATTGGCTTTTCCTCAATCGAGCTGGTAGATTCCTCCACGTTCAGTATTTCAATTTGCTTCTTCTTCATCTCATCTTCTTCAGCTTTGTGACGCATATCTGCTTCTAATTCTGCAACTCTTTTCATCATCTGCTCATCTTCTTTGTCCCACCAATCCATTTCTTCTCTAATAAATAGTTCTAGCTTCTCTCCTACTAAGCCGAGCCTTATGCCCCATCCTCTAGCGGACTCTAAGAAATCTGTGCGTGCATCCATGATCTCTTCTCAGCTTAAACTCAGGTAAGTAATTATATTATTACCCTACAGAGAGCTAGTCAGATTTATGCTAGAGCAGGATAGTGACAAGAGGAACAGACACTGCTATGAGAATGATAGTAGTGAATTAGAGTGAGAAAGTTGATGCAAAGCAGTCCGTCATACACTGAATTAACTAAGAATTATCAAATTATTCATGATTAAATCAAATGATAAAGCATGTAATCAAAAAATCATCAAGTAAATCATCAATAAACTAATTAATATCACTAATTAATGTGATTATTAATTCTACAGTGGTGAATGATGTAAATTAACTCATATGATATTATCCATTATTAACTTTTTAACAAGTTATTTAAATTCTACAGACTTCCCTAGAAACAAATTCCTAAGTTAATACTTAGCAAATGTAATGGGTGAAGAATGAAAGAATGGTTTATGAAAATCAATAGTCTAGAATTTATTCTCTGATTCTATCATGGATGAGAAGTCCTGATGTGTCAAAATCTTGCCTACAATCAAGCAAGCTATTACATTAGAAATAAATTATAACTAAATAATGCTGCTAAGAATGTAAGTGAGAATTACCTAGGTTCTATCCATGGGCAAGACCAGAATAATACCAGACTAACAGATTTGAAATAGGTTCGTTCCTTGCGAGCGAACCAAGTTTTCTAGGGTTTACTCCCGTATTCTATAGCGGGCGAGCAGACCAATAGGCTCTAGGGTTTACTCCCGGATTCTATAGCGGACGAGCCGTCCCAATATGTCACCAACTGGCTGGGGTTAGATCCCAGATGGGCAACCACTCAGCCAAAATCATTTTCTTCTACTGGTGTTTAGTTCTGGATGCAGTTTAAGATCCCCTAACTCTGTCAGAAGGGACTAGTTACCACCCAGATCCCAGAGAGAAAACGTGGAACTAATGTCTTTTATGCTGATTTAAGACACTGTCCCTGATACTCAAGAAAACAGCCAAGAAGTGGCTCGTTGAAGATAGAATATATCTATATAGTTTTGGCTGTACTTGGTATCACCAGAAGTGAGAAAGGAGGAGTTAAGACATGCAACGTAATCTGGTTACTTATGACTGCATAGGCAAGATACCTCCCGGACATAGATTCCCACTTCTGGACAATATGTGCGAACCCCCACTAAATGATACAATAATGTGTGTACTTGATTAAGCTACACAAACATTTATAAACATTTAGAATTATACGGCCAAATTGAGTTTTAAAATACAACAACTGTGTTTATTATTGCTATTGATGATCATATGATGATGATGATTATATTATGGTATACGTAACTCATCTGGCTGAAAAGCTCAGAAGCACATAGGTCCTGCTTCCCCCAGTGAGACGCAGTTCACTGTCAGATAGAAGGAGTCCAAATTGGTCCCTCACAAGGCTAAGTCACTTCCTGATATGGGTTGTTGACTGTCCATTGCTCCTACGAGATCTGGAATGAAACGAACGGAGATGGGTAGTATCTACGTCTACACATCTCAAACACATATGTCTATACATTCATATAAACATACATTCAAGTCATAATATATGATGGTATGATGATAGATGATGGCATGTTACATAAACATATATCAGTTCTAAATAAATAAATATATATGTATATATTAATAAAACTATTTAGAACATCTATAGCTCAAAACATACATATTCATATACATTTGTGTAATGGAGTGTTTCCCATATAAGTTCACCTCACTTACTCTTTCCCTTTCTGATTCATTCATACTGTCTTGTCGGAAGGGCTGGTCGCACAGTCCTGTCGAACATTAAATGCCTTCCCTGAATCTGTCTGGGATATTGAATGTCCTAAGTCATGTCTGTCCTCATGCAGACATCATGCAGACAAGGTGAACTGGTGCCATTCCTCAAACCAAGTGGTTTCACCATAATCTTGGGTGGGCACTCAAAGTGTTGGTCCAAATAATCAATGTTAATTGGACGCTATCAAGAGACTGGTAGCTCTCAGGAATTTCTCCTAAGTAGTCAGTCTCCCCAATGTTTAACATCATACAGGATGAATCTAAATGTATCTCCTGTACATGCATAAGCCACACGCTCATGTAGCTTGGATAATGGATTTCTCCAAATTATCACATACAACAAATCAGACAACCAAGTGGTGAATGAAAGAAGAAAATAGTTCTCAGTGAAATCGTAAAGCTAGAACTGGAACATTAAGTACAAAGAAAATCCACCAGTGTAAAGTTTGGGAGAATATGCAGAACAAGAAACTACACAAGCCTTCAGACTAGCAGACAACTAATCAGAGTAATGGTCTTACCTGGGTTATAGCTAGGAAATCCTGTCATACGACTTCGTACAGAAGTCCAACAGAACGAAATGTTAATATTTCTCCAGTAGGTATCCTAAGAATGCTATTGTGAATTTGCGTCTGAAGTCTTGCTGGCCATGCATGTCGTTTTATTCTATTCAATTCCTGGCTAGTTTCCAGGTTGGCTAATTAATATTCCCCTTTTCATTAACTCCGCCTATTTTTCCATGTAAGATGATTTATCTAGATGGATTAAGTGCCAAATTCTTTTCACCCCTCCTCCTTTCCTGTGAAGGGTAGTTTCATCTGTCAATCAAATTGACCGATGCCCCCCACGCCTGAAACAATGAAACCTGCTTTGGCGGCAATGCAGTTGCGTCATTACATTCCAATAGGCTGGTAACACCAGCCTTCCCGGTTGCTGGCAGGAATGTGTCAGCCATGTGTTTCTACTTTGCCCCGTAGTACTGCGGAGAGGTGTTAAGCATCTGGTCCTAATTGTTCCTTTGTGGTGGCAATTACAGACGTCCCGGCTCCACAAAGTCTGGACTTTTAGATGGTGTTAGGCCTGCATTAAATTGCCGTCTTTGGATCACCCGGGGTTTTCCCCTGAGTAGCACTGCCATGTATTATTTCAGACGGGTCTGGCTGACCCTCTTATCTCCCATTCTGCCGTGGCGGGTTCACACGTTAGGTCCTGTTGAACTCAGGTGTTAGGTGTCTGCCCCTATTCCAACCCCAGAATTGTAAACTAACACGTCAATCTCAACTGACTGGCTCCGCGATGTCTGGTTGATCAGAACATCAAAGGGAAAATCTCTTAGATGTAGAGACCAGACGTTGCTTTGATCTACCAATGTAGTAAAAATGATAGTGCGGGCTCTAAGTGACTCTGTATTTTTCTCTTACGTTTTTATCCTCTTCTGGGGAACGTTTATTCTTTTAGAGAATTTTAGAAAAATATTGTGGGCTCTGTAATTCCTTGAAACCTTGTGTAATTATGATGCTGCCGGGCTGTCCCGCCACAGTTAAAGATAATATAGAGTGGTTGAGATTAGGTGTGTGAGATAGTATTGAGAGTTTGACATTCGTGAGTTAGTGATAGTGTAGAGTGTAGAGTGTTTGAAAGTAGGTGTTAACGAGAGAAGAGGTATAGAGTATTTTACATTACGTGTTAGAGATAGTATAGTGTGACTGATGTGTGTGTGTATGTATGTGTGTGTGTGTGCGCGCGTGTGTGTGTGTGTTAGAGGTAATATAGAGTAGTTGAGATTAGGTTATGATATAGTATAGAGTATTTGCCATTATGCGTTAGAGAAAGCATAGCGTGTTTTGACATTATGTGTTAAAGATAGTATCGAGTGTTGGCATTATGTGTCAGAGATATTATAGTGTTTGACATTATGTGTTGGAGATAGTACAGCGTGTTTTAACATTATGTGTTAGGAATAGTATAGAATGTTTGACATTATGTGTTGGGGATAGTATAGTGTGTTCGACATTATGTGTTGGAGATAGTATAGTGTGTTCGACATTATGTGTTGGAGATAGTATAGTGTGTTCGACATTATGTGTTGGAGATAGTATAGTGTGTTCGACATTATGTGTTGGAGATAGTATAGTGTGTTCGACATTATGTGTTGGAGATAGTATAGTGTGTTTGACATTATGTGCTAGAGATAATATAGAGTGGCGTCATTCCTGTGATGAGTGCCAGTGTCTTCTGTAGATTTCCTGCATAGCCACAAAGCCACTGGACATATTAGCCGAAGCACTTATAGAATGGCATTCCAATTCTTGTAGCTCTACATTCGCAGTTTTGATACCATATACCACTGGTTTCCAAGATTGTACGTCCACGTGTGCCCACTGCATGGCATTTCGAGAAGTTGTCTTTGCAACCTGCCAAAAGAAACAAGATATGGACATGTGACTTGTTAAACACAACCGGCGTGAACCCGGGTAGCCCAGGTGCTAGAACCTGCTCCATGCTGGCCTGTTGTCATGTATTCAACACTCTTTCAATGCAAACATTTCTTTCTTCATTGGCTTTTGATCCCTGGTACACCCAATCTAACATGTGCACTATCCATTATTATTTTTTTTTAAGTATAGTGTGAGGAGAAATAAATTCGCCAGGCGCCATAATGACTACATTTTCCATCGAGATTAGAGTTTTCTTAAATAACACCCCAAAAAAAAAAAACACGTTGCTAGTGCCTCGTGGTTGGAAGAGGGATCATTTACTGGTTTATCTATGACCCCGCTCAGACATGAGATACAAGTAACAACAAGATCCACGCATAAACATTGAAAACACAACTCTCATATACAGGTAAATTATCACTCCCGTGTGCAGTGACAGGATCACATTCATATACAATGATAGTATCGCACTCGTATACAGTGAAAGTATCACTTTCATATGCAATGATATCACACTCGTATACAGTGAAAACAGCACACACAAATATTGTGAAAGTACCACTCACAAATACAGCTAAAGTACCAAACTCATATGCAGTGAAATATCCGCACACATTTACGGTGAATGTACAGCACACACATATACAGGGAATGTACCACACATATATACACACTGAAAGTAGCACACACATACACAGTACAAGTACAACTCTCATAAGCAATTAATGATAATAGATCTAGGTCTTCGTATATTTTTTTTTTCTCTATTTGTTGATTGAGTGTGTCTTCATATTGTGTGTTTCTTATATGTGCATTGATCTCTGTCTTCCTATAGTTTCTCTCTTTGTTAGTTGATCTGAATCTTCTTATAGTGTAGATTGGTAGTTGGTGTGTATATGTATGCAATGTATTCCTATTCTATTTGTTAGTTGATCTGTATTTGTTGTATAGTGTGGTCTATATTAGTTAATTGAGTTGTGTCTCCTTATAATATTGTATCAATTTGTTATTTGAGTTGTATCTCCATATATTGTTTTCTCTGTGTGTTAGGTGAGCTGTGTTTCCGTAAAGTGTTTTCCTTATTTGTCAGTTGATACATATATTCTCTATTTGAAGATGATTTTCTCTGTGTTAGATGATCTGCGTCTTCGTATATTGCTTTCTCTTATCGTGTTTTCTGTGTATAGTGCTCTTGTATTGCAATTGTGGTTTATTGTTCGAACATAGGCCCCTTAACCACACCATTTAGTCTGAGAATGAAAGTGGCGTAAGTCACCGTGGCGTTGCACTGGATGGAGAACAAACACAAAACCACACACATCTCGTGATTTTAACGTAACCACACACCAGGTTAAGAAAGATTAAGACAGGCATGCTTCATGTGGAGTGTCATGATTCAATTATACAATTCAAATTCAGGGAGCATACGTTTCATATTTTCCCCAGAGCAAGCTTTATATTGGGAAATGAACAGTAATGTAAGTTTGTTGGTGGGTTTCTCAGTAGAATTGTTGATTGGTTTGCTGGCTGCTTCACGCTTTCCTTCGTTAATTAGTTGGTTTGGTTGTAAATCCGCAGGAAAAATGTGTTTCAGAAATTAGGCCTGATGTCTTGGTGTTCATGGCATTTGGAACCTGAAAGGAAATTGCGTCTATCGTAGTGAAATCGGTGCTGATATGAGTCTCCCGACGCGGTATCTTAACTTCCATCTTCAGGGGGACTGTGGTATAAAGCTGTTCTCTCTCCCTAAGCCCACAAGCCAGTCGGGGTGTCCGAGACAGATACTAGATCTTCACGACCGCGGAGAGGCATCTTAGGATGTGACCAGATCATGGTCCAGGAGGTGCATTCATCCTGAGCAGGCTTAGGTCTAGGCTGGCAGTATGTCATCCACGGGATGTAGGGAGTTCATCATCAAAAGAGTACAACACAATGCTCAGAGAGAAAGGAAGACACACATACAACCTACGTGCTTGCGTTAAATCCATGAAATAGTCGTCTGGCGGGCTAAAGTCGGACTTGGTACATGTGAAGGTATTACAATCTTCATCTTTGGTGGCTCCCAAAGGTAAACATTTTGCTCCTACTTCACAGCCTGCAACAAGAGAACCGTTTACTGTCAGTTGAATGCTAAAACGGGAGACTCATATCCTGGCCCCGTGGTCAAGGTTCGAGACGCATCGGCGATGATACCATATGTGTGTTTTCGTTGACCCTCTCACAGCTTGGCATCGGGGAGGATACCATTTATGTGTAAATTGACCATTTCACAACCGAGCTTTTGTACCGGGACATAGGCAGTGCAGGCGGCCGATGGGACACTGGGCACATCAACGACCGAGTGACAGAGAGAGAGAGAGAGAGAGAGAGAGAGAGAGAGAGAGAGAGAGAGAGAGAGGGAATAGAGAGGGATCGGAATAGAGAACAAGCGAACAGACTTTATGTTCAAAGGGATAGGAATTGGATGGGTATGCTAATATGACATACTGCCCTTCTTAATCAAAGAGAGAGGAAGAGAGAAAGGGAATACAAAAAAAAAAAGGAGAGAGAGGAGAGAGAGAGAGAGAGAGAGAGAGAGAGAGAGAGAGAGAGAGAGAGAGAGAGAGAGAGAGAGAGAGAGACGATATCCTACATAATCAGAAATTATCTTGGTGCATCGATTGCGACAGCGTCTCTGCTTCCCATATTGATGTTTACATGGAATGTGCTGAGTATCAGTCACTTAAACTTGAGATACAGTCCTTCATCAGATCAATTACTACTATCCAAATAACCACCCACGGGCACTGGGCACACTACCATTAAAAGGAAAAATGATTGTGTGTGGCGACTTCAACAGCCACTCCCAGAGCTGGGGCTTTGATCACATGGACCAGAGAGGAGAGAGACTGGAAGACTGGCAGGATGAGAATAGATTCATCCCGATTAACAAGCCGTCTGACCCACAAACATTCTACTCATTACACGAATTGTAGGGATACAACTTAGTGGCAGTGACCATCGGCCAGTCTTTCTAACTGTAGAAAATGAGCTTGTAAGTGAAAGCAGCACCCTCTCGAGGTGGAACTACAAGAAAGCAAACTGGGCAATGTACAAGAATCGCACCAGCATACTGGTTAGAAACCTGAACACTGAGAAGGACATAAATAAAGTTGTTAAAGAGTTTGGGAAATGCATACTACAGGCAGCGCGAGAAACAGTACCAAGAGGAGCCCGTAAACATTATAAACGCTTCTGGAGTAGTGAACTGTAACAGTTGCATAATGAGGTGGATGTATGTAGAAAGCAAGCAGAGGCCAATCCCAGCCAAGAACACCACAATAAATATCAGCACGCAAAAGCCAAATTTCAAAGGGCCCAGATGCAGGCTTGACGGAAAAGCTGGCAGGAGAAAATAGAGTCACTGAACTTTGAAAGAGACACAAGGAAGTTATGGAAGCTAATAAAACAGTTTAACGATGAGGGCACAGGGAGAAACTCAAAAATTGCACTACATAAAGACGGAAACATCTTAACAGGAAAGCAAGCAGCTTACCATTTTGCGGACTCATTCGCATAAGATAACAATATCGGTAATTAGTTCAGAGAAACAACAAGAGATTCGAGAGAAATGGCAACTTACAGGACAGAAGGAAATTGTACATGAGGTTATGGAGGCACCTATCACAATCAGTGAACTGGAGCTAGCCATATCAAAACTGAAAATGAGAAAGTCAACAGGAGCTGATGGTATCTCCAATGAAATGATCAGGAACCTAGGAACAGAGGCCAAAGCAAAGCTGCTACAGTTCTTTAATAACACATGGACCTTAGGCAGTGTTCCACAAGTCTAAAGAGAAGTAATCATGATACCCCTCTTAAAACCTGGGAAAGACAGTTCCATCCATTGCCTCCAGCTACAGACCCATTAGCCTCACCAGCTGTCTCTGCAAAACACTGGAGCGCATCATCAATCACAGACTACAGTGTTACATTGAAAGTGAAAACATCCTTGTGCCACAACAGGCTGCCTTTAGGCAGTGCTACTCTATGGAAGATCAGACAACCTACCTCTCTCAAAAAGTTGAGGATGCATTCCAAGAGAAGAAGCTGGTACTTGTGGCTTGGATAGATCTGAAGAAAGTCTTTGACAAAGTCTGGAAAGAAGGTTTGATGAAGAAACTGAGAAACTGTAAAGTCAATGGAAGAATGTAGAAATGGGTGAAAGCATACTCGCACAACAGAAGAGCCTGAGTACAGATAGACGGTCTTAAGAGCAAGAAAGTATTATTGTGTCACGTTGTTCCCCAGTGCGGAGTCCTGTCCCCAACACTGTTTCGAAACTTCATCAATGATCGTGTTGCTAATCTACCGTATGGAATTAAAGCGGCAATGTACGCTGATGACCTGGTTTTGTGGAGCGCAAATGAATATGCATCAGTGGCCACGATATTGCTACAGAGAGCTGTAGATACATTTGTTGCATGAGCAGATAGATGGTGTGTCAGCATAAATACTGACAAGTACAGCACCACTCTATTTACCCTTTCTCCGAAACAAAAGGCAGGGATCATTCAGATAAATGGAAGACACCTTAATAGAAGATAAAGAACCAACATACCTTGGTGTAACATTCGACGACAGGCTGACATGGAGAAAACACATAAAAAAAGCAGTAGCAAAAGCCAGATGGAAAATAGCCATCCTGAGAAAGCTAAGTGGAACCACTTGGGGAGCCAGTGGGAAAATACTTAGCAAAGTTTATCAACAGAGCATACGACCACACATGGAATACGGGTCAACTGCGTGGTGCTCAGCATCAAAACCCACAATACAGGAGCTGGACAAGGTGCAAAATCAAGCTCTTAGAGTCATCACAGGAGGGATGAGATCAACCCATAGTAGCAATGGAGAAAATGAGGAGGACACAAGCTCTAAGGGAACGCAGAGATACAAAAACACTAATACAAGCAGAAAAGTTCCTCAGCTTGCCAGGCCACCCTATGAAGAACCGATTTGAAAACTTAGCTATGGGGCGGTTGAAAAGAAGTAGTTTCATCCACCAGGTCAAACAACTTTACAGAGACACCATCGATCTTCCCATAGTTGGTATCCCCCTGACAACTCTTCCACAGCGAACCCCGTGGAAAGATGAATATAGGCTATTGCTACAAATCCAGACAAAAGTGAGAGGAATATTTGACAAGGAAGAACAGAACAGTGTGCATCGCAGAACAGCCACTCTCAGCTTCCTTGATGACGAATACCCACAGGATCTCCGGATCCGAGTCTACACAGATGGGTCAGCACAAAATGCTGTTCGAAATGGAGGAGCGGGAGTGTACATAGAATACCCAAATAATACTAGGGACACGGCCAGAGTTCCAACACGAAAGTACTGCCATAACTATGATACTGAAATTGAGGCAATCAAGATAGCCACAGAGAAATTACAAAATACCAGCCATGGTACACAACCTGAGGTGATATTTACAAATGCAAAATCCGTAAAAGAGGCGCTCCTGTCTGGGAAATTGCCAGTTCTAAGGACACTACTTTCTGAACTTAGCAGTCAGCGTAAGGTCATCATACTGTGGATACCATCCCACTGTAGAGTCCCCGGAAACGACAGAGCTGATCAATTGGCTAAGGAAGGAGCAAAAGAAGAACCTGATGTGCCTATTACATACCACCAAAAGAAAAGAATGATCAAATCAAACAGAAGGCCACCAAACCCTACTCAAGACGACTACCGCGTTTATGGACAGACCAGAACAGGTCACTCTTCTGCGCCTCAGAACAGGACGCAATAGATTACGCAGCCACATGTATACAAAATTCAAGATTGGTGACTCAGCCATGTGCACATGTTGTTTGGCGTCGCAGACAGCAGAGCACATACTCCAGGATTGCCCAAACTACCACATATCCAGGCGAAAATTCTTGCCTAGAGAGACAACAGTGGAAGATAAACTCAATGAACCGCTGAGTGAACTAAAAAAGACTGTTAGATTCATATAAGAAACAAAATTGCAGTTATAAACATATTTCAGGTGAACGAAAGAAGAAGAGGATTTGAGATCTGACTAATCTACTTTCCACAGTAAATCCGAGTATGAACAAGTAATATAACACACACTACAGGTAATACAACAATCACTACAATGAATATAACAAACTCTCATCATCATCAAGTGCCATGCCGGCTGGCGTAGGCGTTCATGGCTCTCCATAGATCTCGGTCTTTGGTTTTCTGGATCAACTCTGCTGCTGATATTCCTCCATGCCACCTTCTCAATCCATCCAGCATCACTTCTCTTGGTCTACCTCTGCCTCTCTTCCCCTCGATCTTTCCAGTTGTTACGATGTTCTCCAATGCTTCTCTTCTCATCACATGACCGAGGAAAGCTGTTTGTCTCTGTCTTATTGTTGTATATAATGTTCTAGTTTCGTTAGCCTGTTTCAAGCAGTCGTCGTTAGTTACTCTGGCAGTCCAAGGAATTCGCAACATTCGTCTCAGGAACCACATCTCTGTTGCTTCTAATTTCTTCTTAATTTGTTCATTTACATTCCAAGATTCACTGCCATACAGCAAAACTGGTTCTACATATCATTTCAGCACTCTCTTTCTTACATTCAGTGATAGTGACTTATTGCATAAGATACTCTTCATTTTCTGAAATGCGGCTTTTGCCTGCCCTATTCTGCTCCTTATCTCTGTTGTACATCTTCCATCTGATGTTATAAATGCCCCTAGGTATCTAAAATTATCAACTTGGTTAAGAATTTTCCCTTCTATGTCTATGTCACATTTTGGTGTCACCATTTTCTTTGATATTACCATTGTTACTGTTTTCTTGATATTCAAGGAGAGTCCTTTCCTTGCACTCTCTGTTACTACTACGTCTAATAATTGTTGTAGGTCTGTTGAATTATCCGCCACCAATACTGTATCATCAGCATAGCGTATATTATTTATATTATAACCTCCAACTAGTATTCCTGGCATCTCTTTGATCTCTCTCATTATTACTTCGCTATACAGGGAGAAAAGATCTGGTGGCAAGACACACCCTTGTCGTACTCCTAGCTTTATCTGTTCGTAACTACCCTCTTTATTTCCCATTTTAATTGCTGCTACTTGGTTCCAGTAAATATTCTTTATTATTCTTAAATCTTTTCCATCAGTGTTGATATCTTCCAACATTTTAATCAGTTCATCATGTTTTACTTTATCAAATGCCTTAGTATAATCTATGAAGCACAAATATATGTCTCTCTGTTTCTCTATTGCCCTTTCTATTAGTGTCCGTAATGTATAAATTGCATTGTTTGTGCCCTTTCCTTCCACAAATCCATACTGTTCTTCACTAATTTCCATTTTTATTTTCTTTTTGGTTCTTCTCATTATGATTCTGAGTAGAAGCTTAGTGATATGGTTTATAAGGTTAATTGTACGAAAATCTTCACAATCAATTGCTCCTGGTATTTTTGGTATAGCTATAAATACAGATTTCAGCATATCACTGGGTAAATATCCACTGCTATAAATATCATTCAACATTTTGGTTAATATATCTACTCCTAATTCTCCCAATACTTCTAATTCTTCTATTGTGATTTCATCTGGCCCAGCTGTTTTTCCTTTCTTCATACGTTTCATAGCGTCAGCGACTTCTTCTTTCAGAATAGGTGGACCTTCTAAGTTACTATCTTCTGTTAATTCTTCCCTTTCTCCTTCATATAATTCTCCTATATACTCATTCCACCTCTTCATTATAGCATCTTCCTCTAATATTATCTTTCCTGTTTTTGATTTCAAACACCCTGTATTTATTCTTATTTTTCTTCCTGTAAGCTCACTGATTTGTCTGTGCATATTTTTTGTATCTTTAATGGAATTTAATTCAATTTTTTTGCATTGCTCGTTTAACCAACTTTCTTTAGCCTTCCCACATTTATCTTTTATTTCTTTATTTATCCTAGCGTATTCTTGTTTGTCATTTTTACTCTGTTTTCTTTTGTCCATCAGTTTTAAGATATCTTCATTCATCCATTTTTTCTTAGCTATTTTGCCTCTCTCCGGTAATACTTCTTTGCTAGTTTGATGAATGGAGTCCCTTAACATTTCCCATTGTTCATCTATACTCTGTATTTTAGTTATTGCATTGTACCTATTTTTCACAGTCACTCTGTATTGTTCTTGGATTGCTTTATCTATTTTCAGAACCTCTTTATTAAGTCTCATGTTCTTAACCATTTTTTCCCCTCTCTTTAATCTTACTTTTATATGTCCACATAGTGGTACATGATCACTATTACAGTCAGCACCAGGCATTGTCTTTACATTAATTAAAGCATTTCTAAATCTTTTATTAGTTAGTATGTAGTCAATTTGGTTGCGCATTTTCTTATCAGGGCTTATCCATGTGTACAGTCGTCTTTTATGGTGTTTAAACCATGTGTTTCCAATTATCATATCATTGATATTTGCCCATTCTATTAGCTTTTCCCCTCTTTCATTTCTTGTACCTAAACCATAATTCCCCACTACATCCTCCATTTTTCCCTTTCCTACTTTTGCATTAAAATCACCAAGTATTATCTTTATTTCTTGTGATCCAATTTGAGCCATCGTCATTTCTATTTAGTCATAAAAGTGTTGTATTTCTTCATCACTACTGCTTGCCGTTGGTGCATATACTTGTATAATATTTATGTCTATTGGTTTGCCTTTGATTTTTACCATAATAACTCTATCTGAAATACACCAGTATCCATTAATTGACTTGGCTGTTTTTTCGTCTAATATTATTCCTACACCTTTTTCATGTGTATCCCCTCCAGAATAAATTATTGTGTGATTATCAGCTATAATTTTGCCCGATCCCTTCCATCTCATCTCACTAACGCCTAGTATATTCATTTTCATGCTATCCATCTCTCTTAGAACATTGGTCAACTTTCCTAGCTCATTTAATGTCCTAACATTCCATGTTCCTACTCTAAATTTATTTATTTTAGTTAAGTTTTTGCCATCAGTAGCTGGATGACGGTCTGGTGTCACCTGTGGCTCATGACTGTCCCTACCGGACGAGGATGCCCTAAGACAGCCATTAACGTCCTTCACTAACTTTGAAATATGTTTTGCCATGAAGTCTTGGGAAGATAATGTGGTGGTTTCCCCTTGCCTTCCACATTCACATGGTGGTCTTTTTACCTCTGCCTTTGACAGCCATTTCTGACTGTAAGGACAAGTGAGTGCCCTGCTCTGCTCAGCTGCAGAGTTGTCCACTTATTCCGGTGGATACTCGGTCCCCAGAGCTGTGTTAGCCACACCGTAGTGTGTTTCCATCCTCTACCGCGGGGAGGTGCAGTTGGGATTTTCCCTTCATAAAGTTATGGTCTCTGACCAAAACTCTCCAGTACTTTTTTTTTTTTTTAACAAACACTAGAGGTAATAAAACAAACAGCACAGGTAATAGAACAAACACTACTGGTAATAGAACAAACACTACTGGTAATAGAACAAACACTACGAGTAATCGAACAAACACTGCAGGTAATAGAACAAATACAATAAGTAATAGAACAGTCACAACGGGTAATAGAACAATTTAATATAGCACAAAGTAATAACGCTTTACAAAACATAATGAGGAAACATGCAGGACGTTGCGGCGACTAGCCGTTATCAGCAAACAACTATATACACAAAACACAACATATAATTACGGATAAGACACACCGGTGATTACTCTAACGCATTAAGACAGGATGAGAAGAATAGAAAGACGCAGTTACATTTTCCCTTGACAGCCATCGTACATGTATGTGGAAAAGAAGCAAATTTTGGCCTGCATCCATGTCAATGCATAACTGCTCGAAAAGCCGTGAGTTTAGAGCTCCTATTTTCACTCAATTCACTGTCTTAACGCTTTGATCCGAAACCTTCTCCAATAGAGCTTGAAGTGTTTTAGAGGCAAATGCCCGACATGTGTCATGCAATGAATGGCTTCCTATTTTGGGGCATGTTCCTTCGCACTAAATTGAAATCCTGATTTGGTCCCCCAATATAGCTTTTGATCCATCTGTACATCACCCACATATATTATCCCATAACATATTTTCTGGTTTAAGGAAAGATAAAACCTTTTTTCCAAAATAGCAGACGCCTTGGTAGTTGTTTCAAGAGAAGAACACAAAATAAGATCTTCTTTAAGTGATCCTGAATGCATATACCATGCAAACACCATCAACTGAGAACACGATGCCACATCAGTCGATTCATCTATTTGAATTGCATAGAGTCCAAATGCTAAAGACTTGATAGCTTGCACAACTTGCTCTTTGATGTCAATGTCCATATCGCTGACCCTCCTTTGAACAGTATTGTTAAATAGTGAAACCACTGTAAGTGTTTTTTTGTTATTTTTTAACTGATTCATTTTCCAACGCAATTTCCACCATCTTGAGACAACAAGGTTTGATCAAAGTGTCCCCTGTCACGGAAATTCTTGGAGTTGTCGATCGATGAAAGAATGTCGCGCCATTTGTCTTACATGCGGCAGCCATCCTTTGAAGTTGGAGGCAGACTGTCCTGGTGAAAGTCGGCAAGATCTTTTGTTGTGGGGAAAACAGGTCTCCGGATCACAAGCCGGCAAGACTTTTTGAAGTACCGGGACAATTTCCCAGATGAAAGCATGACAGCCAGTCGGTTGTTTCCATCCAGTCGGAAAAGGAGAGAGGAAAATAGCTTCTAGACGACCACTGTCTAGACAGCTTTGTGACGTCATTCAGACACAGTATTAAAACAGTCTGGATAAACAATTTTGGCGGGAGTCGACCAAATGTTGTGAAGCAACAAGGACGTGTGTGATATTCCTGGTTTGATTCTGGAGCGAGACTACAGTGTCTTATGTTGATTTACATCGGCGGACATTAATCCAGTGTGTGATTTCGTAGTCTCAATTTCAAACAGGAATAAATATATGGTAATTATTTAAATAGACCCAAATTAGATTATTCTTAGGAATCGAGTGTGGTAATGTGCGTGATGAGAATGTATTATAGGAGTGTCGGCAGCAGTAGGCTATCGCGTTGTTTAAACTAGCTAGTGTGAGATATCAATTAACTCAATCAGTTAAGAACAATGTAGTGGGATGATATTTAGGGAGATTGAGGATGGTTGGGGGAATAAAGGAAATGTCAAATGGTAGAATCTTCCAGTAGGGTATCTACTGGGTTTCTGCACTTTTCCTTTAGTCTTTCCTTGTCTTACCATGACTCAGACCGATGTGATGAGCTCCTTTGCCTTATGACAGAGTTTAGTTCGCTGTTATATATCTGAGTGCGACCGCCGGCCTACACTCACCTAATAAAGGTCGGAATCGGGTTGCTCTCACCAGGTGTGTTTTCTCTTTAACAGGTTCCACAATGTTTTCCAAAAAGTAGCAGAAAAGTATGGCTCGATCATTGAAGGCGGTTTTTTTTTTTCACTCAGCGGCTATTGCACTGGGCCCAAAACCCAGAGAGCCTGCAAGAACCTGGCCTCTGCTGAGCCGGAACCGATGATCATATAAGAGCGTTTCCTCAGTGGTAGTTATCAGCATAGTCTAGTGAAGATACTTACAATACCACCAGTAACAGAAACAATAGTGGTTATACAGATATATTGACAATTAACATTGTGTTTTCCCAATTGGTGAATTCCGGTGTGAAATTAACTACTAACATTTTGTGTCAAAGTGACAGTAAACATTATTTTACTGTACAAGTGTTATCAGATCCCATAACTTTTAGTGACATATTAGTTACACTGTGTGTGTCAGATTCATGGTCAGTATTGGACTATATCCACTATTGGTGACCAGGCATCCGGACTATCCAAGAGCTATTGAAGGAAGTCGACATTTGGCGGGAAAGACGCAGCCTTTGGTGAGGTACTTGATCTATGGTGCTGTTGTGTTGCCAGTACTGTGATGATGCAGACTTTGCTCCTGGGCTGTTCGGCCTGATTCTGCATACACTCTAGATTATACGACAGACATTCTACACATACACTTTGCACATAACTGACACTTTTCTTTATTAAATTAATTTGTCATTTCTTTAGAAGCTGGAGTTGTGTGGTATGTTTTGAAACAAAATGAGAGGGGGCATGGTCCAGTGGTACGAAGAGAGAGAGAGAGAGAGAGAGAGAGAGAGAGAGAGAGAGAGAGAGAGAGAGAGAGAGAGAGAGAGAGAGAGAGAGAGTGAGTGATCCAAGGACTTACGGGGTGTTGTGGACAGAAATCCAGAAGATCCTCAAGATAATGATATGGGGTTAAAAGAATGTGGGTGTTGATTTCCCTCACCCCAGGGAGAACACTTATTACGACAGGGGGGGGGGGGGAATCTTCTCCGTGACTATATGTTGTGTTCTGTGTGTATAGTTGTTTGCTGATGGAGGCTATTCGCCGCAACGTCCTGTATATTTCGTAATTCTATTCTGTAAAGCTGCATTACTATGTGTTATTTTATATTGTTCACATTTCCACAGCTTTACCGCAGCTCCACCAATTTCTATTCATAGGGTAAACGTATATGTGGAAAGAATGAGAATGCGAGGGATCGATAGGAGTTCTGTAATAATCTCAAACTGAGAGGGAAGACCAGGAGCACTTTAAATCAGATAGCTGTGGGAATGATTAGTAGTATAACTTTTCGCTGGCTGTTGAAACAGGGGACCTGGCACGTATGGAAATGTCCTGAGTGCAGTTATGTCGGTTCTTAACTCACCTCAACATAACTCAAATCATTCATAGGATAGTAGAACAAGAACTACAGATACTAGAACAAACATAACATATAATAGAACAATCACTACACGTAAATGAACAAACATTACATGGAACAGAACAAACATTGGGGGTAATAGAACAGGAATTACAGGTAATAAATCAAGCACTACAGGTAATGTAACAATCTGGCCGAAATATTAGCTATCTACCTTCTTTGACGATGGTAACATCTCCATTAGAACATTTGAACTTGACACATTTGGAGTTTCCTGGAGGGGTGAAGACTTTCCCATCTCGAAAGACAGTTCCCCTCACACAGCATGTATCTGGTTTGTATAGAAATATGTCGCCATTATTAACACAGGTAGAAACTTGATGTAAGTCCATATCCAAAGACTGTGTTACAACAGCGATTGCTCGGCAAGTACTTTTCTACATTTATTCTCATCCGTATGTGTGTGGTGTGTGTGTGTGTGTATGTGCATGTACGCGCATGTGTGTGCGTGCGTGTATATGTGTGTACACCGGCAAACCAGCTATCCAACGAGAGGCCATTTATGTAGGAAATGAAATGCAAATAAAAGATCCATTAATAAACGAATTGGGGCGTTGTGCACACACGATGCTAGTCACACATTGTATAGACCAATTAGAACTCAAGGAATCATGTGGTAAACATATCATCGGCTGCGTTTACTTCCAAAGGTATTTCGTGAATCTCATTTTAAGGTGGATCTACCTGAGAGCGTAGATCAATTATAAAGTAATTAATATCTTGATGATAGTTCGATCCCATTACAACCGAGCTGGCTCAGAAACGTGATGTACTTGCCGCTGCGTTATCGCTGCTTCTTATTCCTTAAGTAGTCCCCGCCCATTTAGTAATTCCAGCTCCTCTAGTAGTCCCCGTCCATGTAGTAATTTCAGCTCCTGTAGTAGCCACCACTCTTGTAGTAATCCTAGTTCATGTAGTATTCAGCACCAATGTAGTAATCCCAGCTCCTGTAGTAGTCCCCGCCAATGTAGAGGTCCTCGTCCCCTGCAGTAGTCCTCTCCCCTATAGTCATTATCACCATCATCATCTTCCACTTCAGCCGGCAAGCGTCGTCGGAAGGAATAGTTGGCTGTCCAGCCCCAGATAGTGGCCCTCGATAGTGCGATTGTTCAATGCCTTTGATATCGCCATCCATTTTCTTCTCCGGCGTCCTCTTGCTCTCGCAACACATCTTTGATGTAGGACCACTGCTGGTATGTGATGGGTTTGCATTCTAACTAGATGGCCAAACCATTTGATCTTCTATCATTCAATATATGTTGTATAAGGTATTGATCCCACCATCTCTCATTATTTATTCCGTCTAAGATATTTAAGTTGACAGCTCTCCTCAATCATTTCATCTCACAGGTGTTGAAATTAGCTAAGTGCGATTTGGATAATGTCCAAGTATGACATAGGTAGTTGTGGTTGGTGTAAAAATGCTATTTATTATCTGTCGTTTTGCTAGCATAGGTATGGTTGGACGTTTCATTATAAGTAATAGTTAATGTGTAAGAGCACTTACTTTTTTGACAACATATTTCGATTTCGCTGTCCATTCTGGCATCTTCTGTGATCATTTTTCCAAGATAGTTTAAAGCCTTAATTTGTTTCAGCGGTGTGCTATTTATCAGTATATTTAGTAGACTATTAGATATGCTAACCTGCAATGCTTAAGATTTGGCTTCATTTATATTAATTTTGTATCTGCCGCATGTTGAACTCATCTTATTTTTATGATTTGCAATCTGCCATCGCCGCTATGAAACAGGCTTGATCGCCTGCTTATGAAAGCTAATTTAGTGCCGGCGAATCAGTTGTTTTCATCTGAAGTACAGAGCTCTAAATTGTATGAATCTGTTCAAGGCTTGCTTCTGTGTAGATATTAAATGTCGATCTCCCTGGCCTAGGCGTTAAACGACTTTCTCCGTAATCCCGTTTATCTATTTAGAGTAACGCAGCGAGCGAGAATTGGAAGCAGTTCTCGCCGCGTTTGTAACTAACGGGATAAGTGAGCAGCCGCTCAGAAAGCAATGGCAGACTACTGAGCGTAATCTTGCCAAGAAATCAACGACAGCGGTAACATGCTGGTGTTGACACCGATGTCCTGTAAAGGATATGCGAAAAAAAATATCACGTGAAATAGCACACATCCATGTCTCCCTCATGTATTGAATGTGAACATATCTGATATAGTTTCTTGTGTTCTTATTACACTCTCGCTAGAATAGTGCATGGCTATGTTGTTAGTAGTCCACTAAAATTACGTCTGTGTAGGGGGTGCACAGTTGGAAATGGCTGTCAAAGGCAGAGGTAAAAAGACCACCATGTGGATGTGGAAGGCAAGGGGAAACCACCACATTATCTTCCCAAGACGTCATGGCAAAACATATATTAGAGTTACTGAACGACGTTAATGGCTGTCTTAGGGCATCCTCGTCCGGTAGGGACAGTCAAGAGCCACAGGTGACACCAGACCGTCATCCAGCTACTGATGGCAAATTCATAACTAAAATAAATAAAATTAGAGAAGGAACATGGAATGTTAGGACATTAAATGAGCTAGAAAAATTGACCAATGTTCTAAGAGAGATGGACAGCATGAAAATGAATATACTAGGCGTTAATGAGATGAGATGGAAGGGAACGGGCAAAATTATAGCTGTCAATCACACAATAATTTATTCTGGAGGGGATACACATGAAAAAGGTGTAGGAATAATATTAGACGAAAAAACAGCCAAGTCAGTTAATGGATACTGGTGTATTTCAGATAGAGTTATTATGGTAAAAATCAAAGGCAAACCAATAGATATAAATATTATACAAGTATATGCACCAACAACAAGCAGTAGTGATGAAGAAATACAATACTTTTACGACGAAATAGAAATGGTGATGGCTCAAATTGGATCACAAGAAATAAAAATAATACTTGGTGATTTTAATGCAAAAGTAGGAAAGGGAAAAATGGAGGATGGAGTGGAGAATTATGGTTTAGGTACAAGAAATGAAAGAGGGGAAAAGCTAATAGAATGGGCAAATATCAATGATATGATAATTGGAAACACATGGTTTACACACCATAAAAGACGACTGTACACATGGAAAAGCCCTGATAAGAAAATATGCAACCAAATTGACTACATACTAATTAATAAAAGATTTAGAAATGCTTTTATTAATGTAAAGACAATGCCTGGTGCTGACTGTAATAGTGATCATGTACCACTATGTGGACAAATAAAAGTAAGATTAAAGAGAGGGAAAAAATGGTTAAGAACATGAGACGTAATAAAGAGGTTCTGAAAATAGATAAAGAAATGCAAGAATAATACAGAGTGACTGTGAAAAATAGGTATAATGCAAAAGCTAAAATATAGAGTATAAATGAACAATGGGAAATGTTAAGGGACTCCATTCATCAAACTAGCAAAGAAGTATTACCGGAGAGAGGCAAAATAGCTAAGAAAAAATGGATGAATGAAGAAATCTCAAAGCTGATGGACAAAAGAAAACAGTAAAAATGACAAACAAGAATACGCTAAGATAAATAAAGAAAAAAAAAGATAAATGTGAGAAGGCTAAAGAAAGTTGGTTAAACGAGCAATGCAAAAATATTGAATTAAAATCCATTGAAGATACAAAACATATGCACAGAGAAATCAGTGAGCTTACATGAAGAAAAATAAGAATAAATACAGGGTGTTTGAAATCGAAAACAGGAAAGATATTATTAGAGGAAGGTGCTATAATGAAGAACGAACGAACGAACGAACAAACTTTATTTTCAAAGGGTTAAGAATTGGGCACGCAGGCCCGTCTAACATTCTGCCCTTCTATCACTCTCTTTCATACATTATTTCATTCACACATCATTCAAGGCTAACAAAGAACAGCAACAATATAAAATATAAAGAAGAGGTGGAATGAGTATATAAGAGAATTATATGAAGGTGAAAGGGAAGAATTAACAGAAGATAGTAACTTAGAAGGTCCACCTATTCTGAAAGAAGAAGTCGCTGACGATATGAAACGTATGAAGAAAGGAAAAAACAGGTGGGCGAGATGAAATCACAAAAGAAGAATTAGAAGTATTGGGAGAATTTGGAGTAGATATATTAACTAAAATGTTGAATGATATTTACAGCAGTGGATATCTACCCTGTGATATGCTGAAATCTGTATTTATAGCTATACCAAAAAGACCAGGAGCAATTGAATGTGAAGATTTTCGTACAATTAACCTTATAAACCATATCACTAAGCTTCTGCTCAGAATCATAATGAGAAGAACCAGAAAGAAAATAAAAATGGAAATTAGTGAAGAACAGTATGGATTTGTTGAAGGAAAGGGCACAAACAATGCAATTTATACATTACGGACACTAATAGAAAGGTCATTAGAGAAACAGAGAGACATATATTTGTGCTTCATAGATTATACTAAGGCATTTGATAAAGTAAAACATGATAAACTGATTAAAATGTTGGAAGATATCAACATTGATGGAAAAGATTTAAGAATAACAAAGAATGTTTACTGGATCCAAGCAACAGCAATTAAAATGGCGAATAAAGAGGGTAGTTACGAACAGATAAAGCTAGGAGTACGACAAGGGTGTGTCTTGTCACCAGATCTTTTCTACCTGTATAGCGAAGTAATAATGAGAGAGATCAAAGAGATGCCAGGAATACTAATTGGAGGTTATAATATAAATAATATAAGCTATGCAGATGACACAGTATTGATGGCGGATAATTCAACAGACCTACAACAATTATTAGACGTTGTAGTAACAGAGAGTGCAAGGAAAGGACTCTCCTTGAATATCAAGAAAACGTAACAATGGTAATATCAAAGAATATGGTGACACCAAAATATGACATAGAAATAGAAGGGGAAATCCTTAACCAAGTGGATAATTTTAGATACCTAGGGGCATTTATAACATCAGATGGAAGATGTACAACAGCGATTAGGAGCAGAATAGGGCAGGCAAAAGCCCCATTTCAGAAAATGAAGAGTATCTTATGCAATAAGTCACTATCACTGAATGTAAGAAAGAGATTGCTGAAATGCTATGTAGAACCAGTTTTGCTGTATGGCAGTGAATCTTGGAATGTAAATGAACAAATTAAGAAGAAATTAGAAGCAACAGAGATGTGGTTCCTGAGACGAATGTTGCGAATTCCTTGGACTGCCAGAGTAACTAACGACGACTGCTTGAAACAGGCTAACGAAACTAGAACATTATATACAACAATAAGACAGAGACAAACATCTTTCTTCGGTCACGTGATGAGAAGAGAAGCATTGGAGAACATCGTAACAACTGGAAAGATCGACGGGAAGAGAGGCAGGGGCAGACCAAGAGAAATGATGCTAGATGGATTGAGAAGGTGGCATGGAGGAATATCAGCAGCAGAGTTGATCCAGAAAACCAAAGACCGAGATCTATGGAGAGTCATGAAAGCCTACGCCAGCCGGCACGGCACTTGATGATGATGATGAGGGGTGCATTACAAACAGTGAGCTGTTATGAATTCTCAGTGGTTGAGACAAAATGGCTGTCTATAAAAGCCGGCAGCCAATTGCGCAGCAAACAGACCAGTAATTGATGTAGAGCACCTAGTTTTAACACAGGTTGTCGGGTTTCCTTACAGCTTTCTTTCATCACTGTACCTGTGATCTCTGTCTATCTGCGCCTCTTTCTGTCTATATGTCTGCCTTTCTGTCTGCCTCCCTGTGTCTGACTGCCTCTCTGCCTTTGCCTGTCTGCCTCTCTATCTGCATCTCTTTCTCTCCCTGCCTGTCTATATGCCCGTCTGTCTGCCAGTCTGTCTGCATGTCTGTCTGCTTTCCTGCCTGACTGTCTCTCTCTCGTTGTTTGTCTTGTTTCTATATCTGTCTACTTTCTCTCTCTCTCTCTCTCTCTCTCTCTCTCTCTCTCTCTCTCTCTCTCTCTCTCTCTCTCCCTCTCTCTCTCTCTGTGTCTTCTCTCGGTCTGTCTCTGTCTACTAGTCTGTCTGTCTGCCTGCTAGCTAGATGCTTTGATGTCTCGATTTGTGTCTGTCTGGTTATCTGTCTGACTGTTTGTCTGCTTTCTTGATTGAATGTCTCTCTGTCTGTCCTCTCTGTCTGTCTGCCTGTCTGCCAATGTGTATGTATGTCGTTCTGTCTGAATGCTTCTCGGTTTGTCAGCCTCCATCCCTCTGATTCTCTC
Organism: Cepaea hortensis; assembly: GCA_963921405.1. Taxonomy (NCBI): domain Eukaryota; kingdom Metazoa; phylum Mollusca; class Gastropoda; order Stylommatophora; family Helicidae; genus Cepaea; species Cepaea hortensis. The sequence continues at coordinate 81,419,969 of OY992888.1, forward strand.
TGTCCCCCCTCTGTCTACCGGATGATTCAATGTCTCTCTGTCTGTCTGTCTGCCTGCTAGATAACAGGATGCCTCGATGGGAGACTTTCTGTCTGCCTGCTAAGTGTCCGGAGGCCTCGATGTCAGTATGTCTGCCTACCTGCTAGATGTCCGGAGGCCTCGATGTATGTCTATCTGTCTGCCTGCTAGATGTCCGGAGGCCTCGATGTCAGTCTGTCTTTCTGCCTGCTAAATAACCGGAGGTCTAAGTGTCTGTCTGTCAGTCTGTCTGCCTGCTAAATATCCGGATGCCTCGATGTCAGTGGGTCTGTCTGCATGTCTGCCTGCTAGATGTTCGGATGCCTCAATGTCAATATGCCTGTCTGGTTTCTAGATGTCTGGATACCTCAATGTCAGTCTGCTTATCATGATATGTATGTATGTATGTATGTATGTATGTATGTATGTATGGATGGATGGATGGATGGATGGATGGATGGATGGATGGATGGATGGATGGATGGATGGATGGATGGATGGATGGATGGATGGATGGGATGGATGGATGGATGGATGGATGGATGGATGGATGGATGGATGGATGGATGGTGGATGGATGGATGGATGGATGGATGGATGGATGGATGGATGGATGGATGGATGGATGGATGGATGGATGGATGGATGGATGGATGGATGGATGGATGGATGGATGGATGGATGGATGGATGGATGGATGGATGGATGGATGGATGGATGGATGGATGGATGGATGGATGGATGGATGGATGGATGGATGGATGGATGGATGGATGGATGGATGGATGGATGGATGGATGGATGGATGGATGGATGGATGGGATGGATGGATGGATGGATGGATGGGATGGGGATGGATGGATGGATGGATGGATGGAGGATGGATGGATGGATGGTGGATGGATGGATGGATGGATGGATGGATGGATGGATGGATGGATGGATGGATGGATGGATGGATGGATGGATGGATGGATGGGATGGATGGATGGATGGATGGATGTATGTATGTATGTATGTATGTATGTATGTATGTATGTATGTATGTATGTATGTATGTATGTATGTGTATGGATGGATGGATGTATGTATGTGTATGTATGTATGTATGTATGTATGTATGTATAGTATGTATGTATGTATGTATGTATGTATGTATGTATGTATGTATATGTATGTATTTATATGTATGTATGTATGTAGTATTATGTGTGTATGTTTGCATATATGTATGCATACATGCAAATCATGGACACAGTCAACCATTGATTGTCTAACAATATTAAATAAAAGTATGTGTATGCAGAATCTGAATGTTTTTTAATGAAAAACTTTTTATGCAATAAATAGTTATAATTGTAATTTTCAAACAAATATAATTATTTCGTATTTCAATGAACCAGTTCTAATATATAGCTGTGACTCCTGGACAATTTTATTGTAAGTAAAGTAACGTTTTGGAGCACATTAAATCTGACATTAAAGAATAATTTCGTAAATAACTTGTACAGCCAAAATAAGACTTCTAATTAATGTAAACGACGCTAAGACTCAAGGACGACAAAGCACACATACAAGAAAGGGAAAGTCAACATCGTGGCTTCATTATGAGAAATGAAAAACCGAAACCTAATGTAACAACATGAAAATGCATGGCAAATGATACCGAGGTAAGCAACGAGAGAAGATTATAATGTCATCCATGATGTTATTGAAAATACAGTCATGTAAATTGATATCCTATGTTGGTGATTGGCAGCTTTGAAGAGACATAATTGTAAAGGCAAGTCATCATGTAATTACGATGATGATGATGGTGGTGATGGTGATGACAATATTGTGGATGTCGTAGTATAAACATAAACACTGGCATACCTTCTTTCTGGAACGTATAATTCACAGTGCCGTCTGAGTTGTTGGTACAGACATAACGTTCGCAGCCTCTCAAATTGTACACGTGGCCCACGGGACGGCATTTGCCACTAAGCTGACAATCTAGATGTCAGAAATACAGCTGAATCAGCTCAGTTTGTAATTTAGTCATCATCATCATCATCGCTATTATTACATGGGGCATTACAACATGTGCGTTCGACCTTATTTAAGTGTTTGCAATTCATTATGCCTACTTACACTTTGCCGTCTTGAGATACCACAGTTATTTGGCTTAAAACAACAAGACATAATAACCATAATAACATATCCATAGCACAAAGCCTGGGCTGAATGGTAGAGTGCAAGTATTGTCCGTGCACTCCGTTTCCTTTCTCGGTCTGCCTTGTTTACGTCACAAGAAAAATAACAATAACCCATCTTGAACAAGACACACTGCAGAATGTGTCAATAATACGATGTTGGTAGCCTGTACTTAGATCTGTCCGCCTCTCGGAGCTTAGGGCCTGCTCTGCACTGCGATGACATTTATTCAAAGGTTGCATTTCAGCTCACCAGGACACGTGTTGTAACCTCCTCACAATTACTCTCCTCCACCCGAAGCCGTTGGCACAATGTGGGGTGTCGGGTTTGGTGAGCGCCGCACAACACTCGGCGCTAACAGAAAGCACGTAGTACCGACTACTGGCATACGGTAGATCAGTCATATTTTACTAAGAGTCTACAAACTCATTCTACATAACACTGATATTGATATACCGATAAATGTGTATCGCATTCCTAATATTATGTCAAATATAATATATACAATAATAATACAATGGCTGAATAGAGAAGGAATTTCGAAATAAGACTAAACATGTCAGGCTGTAAAGTCCATTAAACATTAAATATAAACCAGAGGGAAAGGAATGCTTGATAATAATAACCAAGGCAAATCTTGAAGTTGAGTTTTGTTTCTTCTTAAAAAGCCCGGAAATGACAAAAACACTGTGTTGGCAGCCTGTACCTATCTATAAGCGTTGGTATGTGAAATGACAATAATACGGTGTTGACAGTATGCACCTATCTATAAGCGTTGGTATGAGAAATGACAATAATACGGTGTTGACAGCCTGTACCTAACTATAAGCGTTCGTATGAGAAATGACAATAATACGGTGTTGACAGCCTGTACCTATCTATAAGCGTTGGTATGAGAAATGACAATAATACGGTGTTGACAGCCTGTACCTAACTATAAGCGTTCGTATGAGAAATGACAATAATACGATATTGACAGCCTGTACCTAACTGTAAGCATTGATATGAGAAATGACAATAATACGATGTTGACAGCCTGTACCTAACTATAAGCGTTTGTATGAGAAATGACAATAATACGATGTTGACAGCCTGTACCTATCTATAAACGTTGGTATGAGAAATGACAATAATACGATGTTGACAGCCTGTACCTATCTATAAGCGTTGGTATGAGAAATGACAATAATACGATGTTGAAAGCCTGTACCTATCTATAAGCGTTGGTATGAGAAATGACAATAATACGATGTTGACAGCCTGTACCTATCTATAAGCGTTGGTATGAGAAATGACAATAATAGAGTATTGTTAGCCTGTACCTCTCTATAAGCGTTGGAATGAGAAGCACCAAATCTTTGTCGATCAGGATGAGGGCAAGATTTTTTAAAAGAGCTGTTTTAAGCCAGACCTGATGTTCGAAAGCTAATCATGGACAATTAGCTGACAAGTGAGAAACTATGTTGACGTTGTGGAGATGTGGTTTTATAGAAGAGTGACGAGAAATGTGAGGACGGATAGAAAGACCAGTGAATTGATTGATTGATTGATTGATTTAGGAACCGACATCACAGCATTCGGGGCAGTCCCACAAGCGCTCCGTCCCCATCCTCAGCAGTCAGCGAAGAGTTCCAACACCAATAGTTCCAGTAGCAATGAGATTGTATGTCCGTCTCGCTTTTCCTCTGTGCGTCGAGCGTCGGCCAGATCCCATCGTCACTCCTCGCTGTCTCATTTTTGCAAGACTATAGTGATCCATTTGCTCCTCCAAGGTGTACACGTGCTCCCACAAGGCAGCAACCACGTCTGCCTTGTCATGAATCAATACTCCACCAAGTTTTTTCCGAGCCAGCCAATCTGTCCGAATGTTCATTCCTAACACACCGGCATGCCCCGGAGAAAAGATCCAGGCTATGCCTGCTACCCGTGACCTCCGAAGTGAAGCAAGCCACCCTGCCCGAAGCCTGCCTGTCCTCACCCTCCTCAGCATGATTTCTGAGTCAGTTACAATCACGATGTGTGTATGTTTCGTGTTCTCAATCCAGCGGAAAGCTGCACTGACCGCCTCCACCTAGAAAGAAGGCATCTCAAAAGAGAACAAGTTACCCCCAACAGAGGGTGGTAGTCCGCATTCTTTGGCCGTGTCATGAGAAGGGGAATGATGGGATCCGTCGTGACACCGGGAAAGTTGAAGGGGTGGAGGGGCAGGGGGAGAACAAGAGATTAGAGACTGTACACGTTGACACAGGTGACATCAGCGAGAGTTGTATCACTGAAATAAGAAACAGAACAGGGCGTGCATATTCTGCATTTTCTAAAAGAAAAGCCATGTTGGGTAACACATCTCTTTCAAGTAATGTTACACAGGGAATAATTAGATGATACGTAAAACCCGTTTTAACATATGGCTGCGAATAACGTACAGTTATTAAACATTTATACACAGAAGCTAAGTGGCATATGCTAATTAAGCACGATGTATTGCTGGCAATTTTCACTGTATCCCGTCAGATGCATACTGCTGAGTTATATGTCATATGCAGTTAATGAATCAGTCGCATTTTGGGTGAATTGTACAACACACACAGTCATCGATACTGTTTGAAAGGGGAGCATTTGTTATCCCCGCGGCAATCACAGAGTCACAATAAAGTCTTTCTGTCAACATATTCAAATACCTACTTACTGGAGCCCTAGCGTGTTAGTAATCTGGTATTGTTTGTCGAATACAGTATAAACTACACCTATACAATTTATGGTCGATTATGAAAATAATGGGTTGTCGGAATACCTTCTTTAATTCTTAAACAGGTACGACAATCATTCGACGTGATACTCCAAGCTTTATTTGAACTATTAAAACTATTGGACACTATCGATCTCAAATTAATTGTCTCTTCTTGCACAAATATTCCTCTGGAGGAAGCAGTGATGATCATCTGTGATCGCATAAATAATAAGAAACTGATATGCGCTTATCGACATCTGAACTCTAGAAACTACCACTGATGTACATATCTAGCGATAGAGTCATTTCTTTTTTGCGTGCGTGTTAAATCCTACCGCAAAATTGCCGGAGTGGTCATGTGGAATACTTTATTTTACATTCTAACGGACATCTTTATTGTACACGTAGAAAGGGGAAAAAAACGCTTTGAAAATCAATAACGTGGTTGCATACCACCGGTATGTGGACAATGTATTAATCATCACCAAAATCAGACAGCAAGCAGAATCGTTCCACTCTACTATGAACCACGCCCACAAGAACATGTCTTTGTACATGTGTCACCACCGCACAGACACTTTATTGTTCTTAGGCAAGTTGTACATTTGTCACCACCGCACAGACACTTTATCGTTCTTAAGCATCATAATTCAGCATCGAGTGGATAGCACCATCCAATGATCAGTCTATGAAAAAAAAGAAAACATGGAGTGGCCAATACCTGAACTTTGCACTGGTACAAAATACAAGTGGCCTGATACTCCAAAATTCAAAGAAACCAAGTCTAACACTCATATCAAGAAAACGTACAGTGCGATTACAAAGAAAAAGTGCATCACTTATATAAAGTAAAAGTACATCACTCACATAAAGCGCAATTCAACACTCATGTAAAGCAAAAGTACAACCTCCCATACAGTTTAGTTTAGTATAGTTTAGTCCACGGATCAACATCGTGGCACACGGGTGTAACCAATAAGTGCTCCATAAGTACTGGCATACAGTAAATGAACAACATACATATTCGTTGAAAGTACACCAAGCATATAAAGTGCATGAATAATATACACATACAGTGAAAGTATAAAACGCAAATGTCAATTTATATATAAATTAAAAAAGTACTACACTCATATAACGCAAAAATGCGACTGCCACACAACGTAAAAGTGCAATACTGGATTACAGTGAAAGCACAATACTCTGGTAATTTGCCACTAAAACATTCTAATAAAAGGTGAAAGAGTGCAACACTCATACAGTCAAAAGGTAATAGGCCTATATAAAATCAAAGTGCACAACTCATATTAAATAACAGTTCAACACTCACATAATGTGAAGGTTCTTTAATTCAAACAAACAAATCAAAAAGTTGTTGCATATCCTTTACAGGACGAAGCAGTCAACCCCATCATTTTTTGGCTATTGATCCTGGACAAGTTTACGTTGAGCAGTTTGCCTTTATTTTCTGAATTTCCACCACACATACAGTTTCATAAAACAACCAAAGTAATGCGGTCTGCTGCCACATCGCCCAGAGCTGTGTTTCTAACGCGGGTATGCAGAGATATGAACTGCGTTCGTAACGCCTACGCCACGGAGCCGGTAAAGTGAAGGTGACGATATAAAGTGAAAGTAGAACATCATAACACGTCACGTACAACAGTTCTAAATTTGAAAATACAACAATTATGTAATATCAAAGTGCGATATACAAATGTGCAATTATCACAGAGTCAGTATAAGAGGTCTCCTTCTCCTACACAAGCCAGAAGCCTGAGGGGTGTGTATGGTTGCTACAGAAACTTCACATCTAGGCACAGATATGTTAGTGTGTCACCAGGTCATGTTGCAGTACAACACGTTCAGACTGGCTGGGACTAGGCCAGGTTTGGTTGTTTCACCGCAGGTTGTCGGCATTTCGTGGTCAACAGAGTCCAGCCCAATGCCAAACAGACAATAAGATACACATGATACATACCCGTTCTCGTTACAAATATCTGGTATTCAAAGTCAGAGCCCACTGGAATCTTGGTGCAATTAAGGGTTCTACACTCTTGGTCAACGGAGATCCCCAGTGGAATGCATGCTTTATTGTGCTCACACCCTGCAACATGAGAACCGTTTGTGATGTCAGTACGTTGTTGTCAGATATTTTAATTGGCAGTACAATCCCCAGCCCTGCTTTTCTTTTTTTTCTTTTTGTCTTCTCTCGTATAATTAGACAATAGTATCACTCATTCTTTCCATTTCTACCCTAACATGCTCCGGATGTGTGTGTGCGTGTGTGTGTGTGTGCGTGCGCGCGTGTTTTTAAGAGAGCGATGCAGTGGTGTTTACGGTTGGCATAGTTATCTAGTTAGTTAATTATTTAGCTTGTCGACAGATCATCATCATTCCCGCGCGTTTGTCGTGACATTCGCACTGCGAGCGCTAACGAGTCAAGTCGCATTATTCTGTCAAGAAGCCTGATCAGCGGGAAAATGTCACGTGGAAAATCCAACAACAAGAAACACGCTGTTGCCAAGATGTGCAGCGTGGGAGCCGACAACAAGAAGAAGAACGTCGAGAGCCCACCTGCTAGCTGCATCAAAGAGCCTGATACTACAGCCATTACTGAAGCTACTACAAGGGAGAAGATTGATAGCCCAACACAGTCAAGAACCAAGACAGCAGAGAAGAAGGAGAAGAAAGACACCAGAGTCGGAAACACCGACTCAAAGACAGTCAGATGGGTTGTCAAGGGGATTCCTGTGGAGCTGACAGATGAAGAAATCCTGAAGCAGCTAGGTGAAGAGAATCTTCACATCCGAGTCTTGAAGGCGGAGCGGCTTCTCACCTACTCCAAGATACCTACAACCCTGGCAGTGGTGACATCGGAGGGCAGCGAAATGCCGACCACAGCATCACTCAACAAGAGACTGCAGCAACCAGAGAGATTCATACCAAGAATCACGCAATGTTCAAAATGCCAGAGGGCCGGCCACAGCAGAGCAACGTGTCGCAGTAAGACGGAAATCTGTCGATACTGCGCCGATCACCACGCCTTCAAGGAGTGTCCGCTGGCCAAGCTGGACACGACTTCCGAGCTCCTAACAACAGAAGAAAGTGCGCCAACTGTCTGGGCAACCACGGAGCAAGATACCTGGGCTGTCCGTACCTGCAGAGACACAGAGACGTCTTAAAGATCGCCATCATCACAAAGACACCATTCAAGAAAGCAATGCAGAGGAGCGAGACAGCCACGGGTATAGCACAAGCTGAAAGAGATCAACTTCAAAAACAGATAGACGAGTTGAAGAAACAAAGTCAAGGCACTGCTGACGACGACTCCGACGAGCGATAATGAGAAGCTGCTGGCCGACATGAAAGAAATCCAGCTCAACATCAAACAAGAGATTCAGCGCATGGCTGAGATAAAGAAGGAGAACGAAGAAATCCTAAAAATGATCAAGACCGAAAGAGAATTGCATAGAGCTGAAATGGAACTCTTTCAAAACAAACCAACAGAAGCCACACAAGAACTCACAGAAAAACCGCAAGAAGAAACCCAAGAGACCGAGTCTGAACAGCAAGCTAAAGCCAGCAGCCCAACCACAACGCCCAAGAGGGAACTACTATACCGTCGGATATCTGAAGGAGGCACAGAATACCCAGTCAACAAGGAGGAACTCAAGCGCCAGGAATTCAGAAGGCGCTGGGAAGAAAAAGAAAAGAAAAAGCCTAAAAAACTCCGGGGGAAACCGATGATATACCTATTAGTACACTACAACTGTGAGGCCGACTTCGAGTACTATATCGAGGACGGTGAAATCATCCCATGGCTGACCACGGAGGAAGAAAACGCTAGGCAGCAGATACGCAAACGCAACAGTGAAAACTGTTTCCCCAAGGAGGGAAGAGAAAACGTCGAAAAGCTCCTACAGAAAATGCACAAAAGAATACCAAATAAAAAGTCCTTTTAAGGACTGCAACCAGTCAAGCCTGGAGCCTGCACCAACAACGAAAACAAAAGGAAACATGCACAAAGGACAGCCGCCGACCTATCCCCCAGCTGGAGTGTGATCACGAAAAGTCCTTATAAGGACTGCAGCCAGACGAGCCAGGAGCCTACACCAACAAAGAAAACCATAACAACAGAAGAGCACAAAGGATAGCCGCCGACCACTGCTGACGTCACAGACACAAACGATACATAACCAGTCCGAGATAGGACTCAAAAGACAAGAATTAGGGTGAATAAACCCACAATAACCACGATCCTCAATTATAACCACAGCTGATGAAGCAGGTTAGACGAGGACGAATTTGGAATTTTTGTTTTTGAAATGGAATCGGAATCGGAATCATCATTCCACATCAAACCATTCAGTTTATAAGTGCTCGGATTCCCCCCACCCCCCCCTCAGCAAATCCTGCAGCGTGTAGCAACTCAGGACCTTAGTTCTGTGTTGGTTTATTAACCTTCTTTGGCTTCCTGCATAGTGTTCTTGTTTGGCTACACTTGTTTTTGCTTGCTGTTCTCGCCGTGTGACCATGGTTGCAGATTTACAGATATCTCTTGGTCCTCACAAACATTATACTTCTCGTAGAGCATTGAGTATATCAACATGTTCCATGGCTCGTCTCCCTTTCCCAGTAGCCTTACCTGTAAGTCTGTCAGCCTGCTAATTTCCTTGTACACCCGCATATCCTGGCAAGAATATGTAACTAATCTTTGCCAGTCGTGACCGACTCACAGACACTAACCACTGTCTTCGCCCGACCCATTTCAATATTCCCGCGCATACTCACTGAGTCACTAAAGAGACACAATCGAGTCAAGGTATTGTGTCGCTTCCATGTAATACTTTACTTAATGTCATGATTTCCATAGTCATTTTCCTTGTAGTAATGGCAAAGCACCATAACCTTCCTTCACAATTCCCCATCCAGACTGAGACGTAAAAGCACATGAACTTCCCACGCATCGAACGACTGACCATCTGTGTAAATGACAGCATCACCTCTAAAGAATTCTCGAAGATCATAGCATGTACTTCCGCCTCCACAGCAGCTGGATTTTCCTGTCTGCATTTTCTGTCTAAATGGATGCAAACCGAAAATGATGTGCATAACTCTGTTGGCACTTGTGCCGACTCCTCGCCAGGTTCTAAGTCCTCAATTGAACACACCTGTTGAAGAATGTCTTCTGCTTGACCCATATATGACTTTCCTCTCTGTTAGCTCTTGCTCCATATCTTCTAAATTTGACCATGCAGTGGATATTGTGTGTTTGCGTTGACTCTGATGTAGTCACGTGCTTGGCAAATTTGCATTCTGTCCCTCTTAATTGGAAAATTAAGAAGGTAAGGCATAACCCTGCATGTTGTATCTCTTTTACACCCAAGTAATAACGCAAAACTTTGTTATGTATCCTTTCCTTCCTTTCCATCTGCTTATGGTTGAGAGTCAGGATCGCCATCGCATACTCCTGTATACTGACCACACTGAGTGCCGATTGGTCTATACAAACATAGGTCTAACACATTATTTGTGCCAGGATGTTGGCTCAGTAGACCGGGGTAAGCCAAATCTGTGGGAATTCTCAGTCAGCTCAAGTGACAAACTGTCAAGGAAGCAAGAGATGCTTTTGCCGTGACAACAAACAGCCTTACAATGAATTGGCTCGGCACGCGAAGAAGGGTATTCACACGAGTGTATACTGGGCGATTCAATGACCATGCACAAGAAGGTCCAGACTGGCTTCAACATGAGTGGCTCGACACTGAACATTTCCCAAGTAGTCACGCTAACTGTCATTTTTTTTTTATACCAGAGAACCCGGGCGTGCAAGGTAACGAGCGAGATGATCAGTTGGCGGACATGACGATTATCGAAGTGGGAAGAGAATGTGCCTGACATGATCAGCTCTATAAGAGATGCTGGATACGCACTTGCATTTAAACACTCTTGGGAATCTATTCCCTTGTGTAGAGTGAGGGAGATGGGTGTGAAGCGGGGAGCCGCCTGGCATCAACATTTTGTCAAAAAAGAGCTCAGGACTAGTGGGGTCAGTCTATATACGCTGGCGGTGATGTTGATACGGAGATAGGAGCACCCTTTAACCTCTTTGGGGTACGATGATGGTAACCTTTACCAGCCACTAACTATTTAGTTTACGAACTGTCATCAGTGTTCTCATACTCAGTGCAACAAATACAATTCTTATTGATTTGCATACAGCCGTTGGGTGTCGTTCTAGTTGCACATATAGCGCATGCTATTATCTACCAGCTGAGGGAGTTTCCTTGCTAAACAGACAGACAGACAGACAGACAGACAGACAGGCAGGCAGGCAGGAACGCAGGTAGGTAGGTAGATAGATAGATAGATAGACAGACAGCCAGACAGAAAATGCATATACAATGCATATTACCATGTTATGAGACACACCCACCACCCACCCACACATCCCCCATTCACCCCACATCTCCCACCCAACCACACACACACACACACACACTCACCCACACACACACCCCCAGGCATACATTCCCCCACCAATCCACCACATCCCCACAACTACATATCTCCCCACCCACACACATCTACCACCAACCACACATCCCATCTACCCACACCCCAATCACACATACATTCCCCAGCCCACACATCCCCCACCAACACACATCCACCCACCTACACACATCTCCCCACCCACTCACATATCTTCAACCCGTCCCATTACACACCAACAATCACCCACCCACATATCCTCCTCCATCCACATACCTCCAACCACCAAGCCAAACACACATCCCTCAACCACACATCCCCCACGCACGCACACACACACACACACACATCTCCACGCCAACTAACATATCCCGCACCTACCCACACACAAATTCCGCAACCTCCCAAATAATCTCCCATCTCCCCCAGCCCACACACGGATCCCGAGCCCACCCATACAAACATCCCCCACCATCTCCTAACCTATACAATCTCATTATCCCACATAACCTCTACCAACACACCCTCCACCCACCCATCCCCCTACCAAACATCCCTTAAACACACATCCCTTAACCACACACCCTTACCCATATACAATCATCCACCCACACATCGTCTACCCACCCACACATCCTTCACCCACCCATCCCCCAGTCACACATCAATAAACCAGTCACTCCTACCCATATACACCCACATCCCCACCCACACACACACATCTCCCCACCCATACACATCCCTTACACACATCCCCACCCACCAACACATCCCCCATTCACAAACACACACCTCCCATCCACGCACACACAACCCACACAAACACACACATCCACAACCCATACACTCATCCCCCTCACACATCCCTCCACACACGTACTTATCACTCAACCACTACCATCCACACATCCCTCACCCACTCATCAACAAATACATCTCCCATCTACCCACCCACACACAGACACACCAACCACCCATCAAAAAACACATCCCCCACCCTCACACACATCCTTCACCCATCCGCACACCCAACCACACCCCACCCACCCACACACATCCTTTATCCACACCCATTTCCACTCCCACACAACACTACACCCACACACATCTCCAAGACACATCCATCACCCACACACACATCTCCCCACACATCTCCTACCCATTTACACATCCCCACCTACAATCACCCTCACCACCCACACATCCTCACCCACCCAGATATATCACCCACCCACCCACGCACCCATCTCCAAACCCACACACATCCCTCAAACCCCTATACACATTCACTCACACATCCATCACCCACATACCCACTCACACACCCACACACACACACTCCCCACGCATCCACCCAAACATCCCACACCCCACACATCCCACACCCACATCCCCACACCCACAACCACCCAACAATTACACATTTCCCACCCACCACATATACCACACACCCACATCTCCCTACCCACAGATATATATCTCCCACCCATCGCATAACCCACCAACAATCATCCACACACATATCCTCCTCCACCCACTCACCCACAAACGCCTAGCCAAACACGTCCCCACCCTTACACACATCTTCCCGCGAACCTATACATCCCACACTTACCAACACACAAATCCTACATCCACCCACACAATTCCACCCCGCCCACCCACACATCCTGAGCCCACCCACACAAACCGCGAGCCCACCCACACACCCCACGAATCCACCTACGAATCCCCCACCCTTCTATTATGAACAAACTCCGACACTTTACACACACATACAGTGACGATTGCAGTGAGCATTCTCGCAAAATTGTAAAAATATGAGAAAAATGTAGATATACATTTTGTAACGTAAAACTTAGTGATGCAATTCAACTCTCTCTCTCTCTCTCTCTCTCTCTCTCTCTCTCTCTCTCTCTCTCTCTCTCTCTCTCTCTCTCTCTCTCTCTATCTCTCTCTTCTTACACACACACACACACACACACACACACACACACACACACACACATATATATATATATATATATATATATATATATATATATATATATATATATATATATATATACACACATACACTCACACTCCCTTACTCACTCACACTCACTAACTCTCTCACTCCAGCTACCGTCTGGGACTCAAGAACACGCGCATTTTATTTTGAAACTGTGCCATCGCAAAACAACGTGGCCCATTTTAGAAATCCTGGTTACTGAAACGGTATAGAAGCTCTTCAGAAGAAAAGACTAGAAGTTAATTCAATAAATATAGACGGCTTCAAATGTTATTTATTACAGCAGGCGACACGTGTGAATGGCGATTCTGATTCGAGACAGCATAGTGGCTTCAGAACTGGATACCTCCAGGTGGGACAGTGAGGAAATACAAATACAGAGTTCAATCCGGTGTACCATTCGTGTTGGTTAATGTTTATGCCTGTAACGCGAGTGTGGATTCCCAGAGGTGGCAGTGTCTGGGTTACATATTATATCATGAGAGCAATGCCATTTTCTGTTTCGATTTCAACGCCAGTGGCAAATCATGGGGTAACATTTCTTCCAAAACACAGGGGCAGTTGCACGAGGCGGCACTTTACACCAGTGACCTTATTTGAATCAACAGTGGTTGTGTCACCAGTAAGTCGTCCAGGTTATGAGGACAGTTTTATTGACCTCGCGCTAGCTTCTCCTTCACTCACTACAGTGTGTAGCTGGGATATTCTTGGGCACCATGGCAGCGACCACCACCTTCGCAGAATATTGGTGGAGAACGGCAGAACCAGGCAGAACAAGTTAACAGTCAAGACCTTCAAGTAGGACAGTTCAGGGCAAGATATGGTGAGTAAAATAAGGCGTGACAAGCGCAGAAATCGTCATGACAGGAACAGAAATAGCTGTGAGCAGCCACATTGGTGGAATTATGAGGTGGAAAAGGCCTGGATGGATAAGCATGGTGCTGTGGAAATGAAAAAAAAACGCCAAGAAGAGCAAAGTTGCCCATCCTTGTCATATTGTACAATTGGAAAGAGAGATGGACTGGTTAAAAATGAATAAGCACAAACAAGTCACTGAAATAGTTCTGGGGACTACATAAAAGTATGAATGGGGTAGACAAGGATAACAGTGTTTCTGACTTCCAAAGTGCTGACCTTATCTGGCAGAGGTATGAAGAGAATAACGGCAAAGCCCTTTTTGAAGGCTATCTAGAGCAGAGCAACCAGACAGACATGAGAGGCCAAAATGTTGCCAAGTTGTTTACCTCAGATAGGTGTAAGGCACAGAATAATGCAGTTGAAGGCATAGTAACAGTGACAGAGATCAGAGTTGTGTTTCCACGACCCCCCCCCCCCCCCCCACCAAAAAAAAAAAAAAAAAAACAGCGCACCAGGGCCATTTGGTATAAGGTATGCCGACATTAATAGATGTACCGACAACGAGCTAGAGGAACTAGCAAATATGTACAAGAACAGTATAGGGAGTGCTAGCATCAAGGAGGAGTGGTTACACAGCTTTCTGATTCCCCTGCCAAAGACCACACAGACATTCATGGATATCGGGTAATAACCATGCTGGCTACAATAGGCAAGCTGCTGGAAAAGTTAATTGCCAGGAAAATATCAAGTCAGCTAGAGAGGCAAGGTTGTTTCCCACCTACCCTAGGAGGGTGTCGTTAAAACAGAGAAACCTTGACCAACATAGCAGTTTTTTTCCCCCATGATGTCTGTGAAGGTTTCTACCCAAGCATTGAAACGTGTGCTGCGGCGATTGATCTCGAGGATGCGTACACCAGAGAACTATATGATTTCTTAATGTTTCAGCTTCTTAAACTCAAGATAAGTCCATTTCTCCTTAGTTG
The DNA here is from genome assembly GCA_963921405.1 of Cepaea hortensis. NCBI lineage: Eukaryota > Metazoa > Mollusca > Gastropoda > Stylommatophora > Helicidae > Cepaea > Cepaea hortensis. Next base: position 81,435,264 of record OY992888.1, read on the forward strand.
GATCGCCGCACCCCTCCTCCAGCAGAAAGTAGCTTTCAGATGTGGCAGTTGGACTTCTGAACCAGCAATATATCCGTGCCTGCCACAGTGATCACTATTATCTCCGGTGCTCTTCAACGCCTACACTGAGAATTACCAGCGAGGCAGATCAGATGACTGGTGAGGAAATTGTCATACGTCTACGATGTGTTAGCGTATCGTCAGGGTAAGGATAGAGATCGGGTTGCTGTGGGACTACAAACAGAAATAAATCGCAAAGCACTTGGCGTGTGGAATCTGGGGCAATGGTCAAACCAACGAAGGCAGCAGTGACATGGTTCTCTTTGAATAACCATATTGCAATCACTCCAACACCAACTGTAAATCTGTGTTCAGAGACGGTGGAAAGCGCGCAGACAATAAACTACTTGGGGATACGTTTTGATCGAAGCCTTCCTTATCATGAGCACATAGACCATGTTATAAAAACTTCAAGTGAGATTTGACTGCGATGCGGATCATGTCGGCGGCAAACTGTAAACAGCGCCATCAATGTCTCCTTTACGAGGGTCTGGTCCTTTCTGTTTTGGAGAATGCGATGGCGATCCTGACTATCAGCCGTACGCAGGTGGAAAAAATGGAAAGGATACAGGACGAAGCTATGCGTATTATTCTTGGATTTACAAGCGATACAGCATACAGTGCGATGTGCTGCCTTCTTGATTTTCCAACCATTGGGGACAGAATACACATTTTCAAAGCACGTGCCCATCTCAGAGTCAACGCGAACACACACCATCTACTGCACAGTGAAATTACGAATGTAAAGGGCAGCAAGTTAAAATAAGAAAATCCATCTGCTGTGGAGGCGGAAGTACCGGCTTTGATTTTCGAGAATTCTTTGGAGGGTGATGCTGTCATTTACACAGGTGGGTCGTTAGTTCGACGAGTGAGAAGCTAATGGGCGTTTACTGCTCAGGCCGGAGGTGGAATTGTGAAGGAAGATTATGGTGCTTTTGCTTTGACCACAAGTGATCTGACTATAGAAGTCATGTTAGTAAGTAAAGCAATAACATGATTCGAGATGAAGACATTCACTAGGGCATGGTTCCTTAATGACTCTATGAGCATGCTCAAGAAGATAGAGATGGAGTGGATCCGGAGAGAGTCGATGCTGTTTCTGTTTAATTTTCGTACCAGGGCATGCAGGTGTACAAGGAAATGTGCGGGCGGACAAACTTGCTGGTAAGGCTACTGTGGAAGGCGGACGAGCCATGGACCCTGTTGACATTCTGAATGCTCTACGAGAAGTAAGTCGTTAGCGAGAACCAAGTGATGATTGTTAATCTACAACCATTGTCAAACTCCGAGAACAGCACGTTAAAAGAAGGGTGGCAAACCAAGATCGCTACGATGGAAGCCAATGAAAATTAATAAACCAACACTGAACTGGTGTCGTCATTCGCTACACGCTGTAGGATTTATTGATGAAGGGATCCGAGCACTTATGGACGGGATGGTTCGATGTACATTGAGGATGATATGTCGACTAACTAACTAACTAACTAACTAACTAACTAACTAACCAATTAACTAACTAACTAACTGTCGTGTCCTCCTTTAAAGTGTCGTCCCTGGAGTGAGGAGAGTCAACACCCACATTATAATATTTTTTCCCTATCAATATCCTGGAGAATCCACCAGCTTCCGTCCAACACACTCTATCAGCCCATGGACACCTTTTCCCATTACTCTCTCACTGTCGTACTATGCTCCCTCTCATACTTCCCCAACGCTACATATTCAACAACTCTTGCTTCCAAAAATTAATAAAGATTAATTTATTAAAAGAAAAGTGTAATGTACGAGAGACGTGTATGCGAAGAAAATGTGTGATGTGTTCTATAATGTGTGTAGGATCGGACTCTCAGATAATAGCATAGTCAGTTCATCCTTGCAAGGACACACCACAGCACGTTAAGTCAGAACAAGTCCACCTCACCCGGTACTGTATCTCTCCTGCCGGACACCGACTGTCATCTGTAGCCACCTGGTAATCCATCTTCATGATCATCCGAAATAGATACTGCTTGTAAATTACAGCTGATCATGGACCGGTTGTCCAATGCACATAATTTCCTATCGTTCTTAAAGAATGCACAAATCCTTTGTAGTGAGTATTTAGGTATCACTGTTATTGTTAATATACTTGAACCTAACTAGTGTCTATCTAGGTTCAGGTATCATGTCTTTTGAACTATTTCACTAGAACATATCACACCATGTGACTATTATAGTTAATGTTCTTGATTAGGTACTAATGTTCTTATGCTGTGTTGCATCAACAATCATCACCCATCTTAGGTGAACCATATTTCTTCTCGGACGTTATTCCTTTTTTGTAAGAAAACATTTTTGTGTCCAACTGGTGTTATGTCTAATTGACGTTGCACTTCATCAAACCCAGTGTTGAACTTCCTCGTAACTGGTATGGAACCTTATGCAAAACCGCCTCATTCCGGGATGGCTGCTACACTTTGCCATAACGACACATGCTAGTTAATATTAAATTAATCTAACACTGTAGAGCTCTCCCACAAACACGTCCATCATAATCCACGGTTTTGGTCAACACTGTTTCTCCCAATCATGGTTTATGGCAAAACCTAAAATTGGTCACGTGACGGTATTCATTATGTCCACAGGTGTTATTTGGGCATATCATCCATTTTCAAGAATCTATCCTCCCTGGCTCAATCAATGTAAGAGTTGTCATCACTTGTTTTGACTCCCACAACAAGCTAGCGAGTTCCTGTGTGCTCCCAACAACGGGTTCCCACAACAAACCGCCAATCTTCTTGATGTCCGGAAACTCTACATGACAGACGGACTGTTTTCTTCCGAGCTGAGTACTTCCGCTCTCAATCCAACCTGTTTATGAACTGTCAAAGCGATGTATGGACTCATCTCACTCACTTCCAAATGTTCCCATGTTGTCGACCCCATGTAAACACGTGCAGCCGCAACTTTAGACCGTCCTGGGGATTTTGACATCCAATTTGTTTTTTCTGTTAGTTAAAATAGTTTTGGCTTTGCAGATAGGCCGGTTAATCAGAAAATCTCCATAGTAATCAACTGGTTAAACGCAGGGTTTTATTTTTGTGACACTAACTAACTAACTAACTAAATAACTAACACTTTAACTAACTAACTAACTAAACTCAAGAACTACAGATATTAGAATAAACACTAAATATACTAGAACAAGCCGGTCTCTCTGGCCGAGGGGCTACAACACTTTCTCTGTAATCCCGTTTATCACGCAGAGTCTCGTAGCGGGAGAAACCAGGGAGCGGTTCGTCCCCCGCTAGTGACTTGCGGGATAACTGAGCCGGCCGCTCAGAAAGCAATGGCAAACTTCTGAGCGTAATCTTGCCAAGAGATCAACATACAGCTGAAAGATGCTGCTGTTGACAGCTAAGTCCTGTAAAAGGATATGCGGGGAAAAAAAATACTAGAACAAACACTACAGGTAAAGGAACAAACATTGCGGGTAACAGAACAATAATTACAGGCAATAAATCAAGCATTACAGGTGATGTAACAATCTGGATGAAATATTAACTGTCTACCTTCTTTGATGCTGGTATACTGTCCGTTAGAACAGTGGTACTTGATACATTTGGAGCCTCCAGGAGCTGTGAAGTTTTCCCCATCTTGATAGACAAATCCCTTTAGACAGCATGAATCTGGTTTCTCTAGAAATATGTCATCATTATTAGTACAAGTAGACACTTGATGCAAGTCCATATCCAAGGACTATGTTACAACAGCGATTGCTCGGCAAGTAATTGTCTACAGTTACTCTAATCAGTATGAGTGTGTGTATGTGTGTGTGTGTGTGTTTATTGAATACACTAATAATTTTGTTGAGGCGAAGAATTGATTAGAATATTGGACATTTTAAATATTGATGGTGGAAATATGAGAACGTTTGCTTATGGGCCGGCCCTTAGGTCTGCTAGTTCTATGCGGTTTGGTCTTTTCAGCACTGAAGTACATGCATTAGCATCTGCGAAGAGAGCTATTTGTTTCTATTCATGTAATGCGAGATGTTTACTCACATCAGTCACTTCTTCTTCTTCTTCTTTCGTTCGCCTGAAATATGTTTATAACATCAGTCACTGATCTCGCAGCTTCACTAGACATCAGATAGTGTTTAGCAAACCATAGTGGCACCAGTGCGGTGACTACATGACTACATGGCCCTCTCACAACCGAACATCGGGTGAGGATACAATGTGTGTGTACATTCTCACAACCGAACATTTGTACCAGGAAATGGAAAGTAACGGCGGCCGGTGGGACACTGGGCACATCAGCCACCGAGTGTCGATTGGTCAATAATGATATAAATCTAACTCCATCTTCTTGATGCACGCACCTTGAGGCGTGTACACGGGTCCTAGAGTTCTACAGACGTTTTACTGCCATCAGTAGTGCATGACACAATAAATGTATATGCCATATCGATGAATAATGCTTGCTTGCTTGCTTGTGTTCGTTGGCTTGAGCTCCAACGCGAAGTCCTGTATGTCGGATGAAGGCATCCTGTTGTCCAACATCAGTGTGATGACATACAGGACCTGAGTTTTGCATGAGTATCCGATGTCCCATGTCTGGCTTATTGGTGTGCAGACTGGTGGTTCCTCGCCGTACAGGCAGGCACTCTCCGACTATAAATTGACACTATATATTTATATGTCGTATACATCAATAATAAACTAACTCTATATTTATATATATCATATCCATTAAAACTTAAAATTAAATAAAGCAGATAGCATGGATAAACAGTGTAGATTTGTGGAAGGAAATGTACACAGAATATAATAATTATCCTGAGAACATTAAACAGAATTAATGACATAAATTAAAAGAGATCTACATTGATGTTTTATTGAATACACTAATAATTTTGTTGAGGCGAAGAATTGATTAGAATATTGGACATTTTAAATATTGATGGTGGAAATATGAGAACGTTTGCTTATGGGCCGGCCCTTAGGTCTGCTAGTTCTATGCGGTTTAGTCTTTTCAGCACTGAAGTACACGCATTAGCATCGGCGAAGAGAGCTATTTGTTTCTATTCATGTAATGCGAGATGTTTACTCACATCAGTCACTTCTTCTTCTTCTTCTTTCGTTCGCCTGAAATATGTTTATAACATCAGTCACTGATCTCGCAGCTTCACTAGACATCAGATGGTGTTTAGCAAACCATAGTGGCACCAGTGCGGTGACTACATGTCTACAGCGACTTTCATTTGTCCAGTATATACTAATATCACTTATACACTATTGTTATTTTACAAGAACGTATTTCCTTTGTGATACTGAGTGCATTATGTATTTCAGCCAAACTTTGATTCACTTATTTACTTCACATGGTATTTAATATGTACATAACGGGGTGCGACTAAATATGCCTGCCATACGTGAGTTGTACCGATTCACTTATTTAAGAATATCCCCCATTTACCCATATATTACATCGTGGTATGTATTTATTCCTGGTGACGACCATAATCTGTGTCTTCTTACAGGTGAGTCTAACGTAGTTATGCACTGTGTACAACAACTGTATCTATTACATTTGCCGATCCTGTTTATTGTCTGCAGTCTTCTTCTTCTTCTTCTTCTTCTTCTTCTTCTTCTTCTTCTTCTTCTTCTTCTTCTTCTTCTTCTTCTTCTTCTTCTTCTTCTTCTTCTTCTTATTCGTCTTCTTCTTTTTGTTCGCTCGCTTAAACTCGAGCGTAGTCCTTACACACTATTTAAAGTGGTAAAGGACTGAGTTTTGCATGCGGGCTTGCATTCCCTTTTACTGATGTCCCTCGCCTGTCAGGCGAGCCCACTCCGACTTCAGAGGTGTCTGCAGTCAATAGTGTATCATGAGAATATTTAATGTTATTGATGATATGTCCAACAATTGTGATTCTTCTCAATAAATTTCCAACAGTATTTTCACTGTATATGAAGAAGATCTGGAGCCATTACACATCCCTGATGTACACCTAGTACCCTACTGCATTAATAATCTGTATGGACGCTTCTTTCCATTATATTTTATTTTATGTATTTATTTTACTTTTACTTATCTTAGGGTTGTCCCATCAGTTTGTATATCTGCAAGCATCTTCATTATGTTGATATGTAGTACTTTATCGAAAGCCGTTGTGTAGTCAAGAAAGCAAAGATCTAATTCTTTTTTTACTTCCATAGTACGATTAATTAATGTTCTCAGTAAATACACATCTTTTACTTTACCATTGCCTTCTATGAATCGATGTTGTTCTTCTCCTTTTTCGGGTTGTATATTCTCTCCAACGCTGTGCATGATTCCTTGCTAAATCTTCGTGGTGTGGCTCATTATACTAATTGTTTGCTGTTGATCACATTCTAAGTCTCCTGATTTTTTCGGAATTGCAATAACTATATAATTACATAATTCAGGAGCTATATCTCCAGTATCGTATATTGTGTTCAGGTGAGGTGGTCTACCGTATATTCTGATAAGACATTGATCATTTCTGTTGTGATGTTGTCTGGACCAGAAGTTTTCATATGGTTAAGGGCAATTTGAACTGCCATCTTCAAAATGTATGGCCCTGAATTATTATTCAGAATAGCATACTGTTCCTGTCATGTATCGTTAGAAGACCTTTAACATGCCCTGACCATGCATTTAAAATATTATCTATTTACTGTAATGATTGTGTCACGTTTGGTTTAAAGGCAATCCGCTGATGTATGTTCTTTTCTTGGTGATATCATGAATTGATTTATGCATTAATTTGCAATTCCAGGTTTTGTGTTGGTTTTCAATGCCTCTGCAATTTTTCTCAAGCCATGCTTCAATTGCCTCTTTGCACAATTTCATTATTTTCCTGTGAATCAATTTATATTTTGCATGGTTATATTTTATATTTCTTCTCATTTTCATGCGTTTTAAAATGTCTTTTGCAATCAATTTTTTACGTCCCATCACCTTCATTTTGGGGTGGTTGTTTCTGCAGCTTGGTTAACCGATTTCTTTAATATTTCCCCATTGGTGGCATACATCTTGATATGGTATTTCCAAATATGACAATGCATTAAATATGTTATTTACCTCTACGTAGATTTTATCTTTTACATCCTCACATTTCAGTACATGTAGATCAATGCTCATGTTTCTTGGCGTAATGTAACCTTACTTAATGTTATATGTATATTACATATGACAAATCTATGGTCGCTGTAGCCTTTAGCAAGATGAAAAACATTCTGACCAATAAAAAGATGTCAATTGAAACGAGAAAAAGAGTGTTGAGGGGATACATAGAGCCTGTTCTTTTGTATGGATGTGAAACTTGGACAATGAGCAGTCAAGCTGAAAAGCATCTGATGGCTGCAGAAATGTGGTTTCTGAGGAAAATGCAAAGAATACCATGGACAGACAGAAAAACCAATGACCAAGTACTACAGGAGACAAATGAACATCGTAAACTGATTAGAGAAATTAGACGTAGACAGTCAAAATTTTTTGGACATGTTATGAGAAGAAATGTATTGGAGAACTTAGTGACAACTGGCAAGGTCGAGGGGAACATACCAAGAGGAAGACCGAGAGGAAAATACCTGGATGGCTTGGCCACATGGCATGGACGATACAGGAACACTGAGCTGATCCACGACACTGGTGATCGAGTGAAATGGCGAGTCATGACCGCCCACGCTTTCCGGCATGGCACATGATTGATTGATTGATTGTAGCATTAGCGCTTGGTATTGCTTTTGTAACCTTTAAGCATTTCGAAATTGTCTGTTGACTAGTATGCAATCATTCTGATTTCTGATCATATGGTCAGGTCAGCTCCATGCCCATAATCTACTTGAATGTTGTTGATGTCAGGTGATTCAAATAAGCAGATAACGCACTTTCGCCCACTTTAAAACTGTAATCTCTTTCATTCTCTTCTCATAAGTCTATACTTGCCTACTGTGCATCCGCCCTGTTGATTTCGAACTTTAGCATTACAACAACCCATTATTATATTTAATTCTGACTACTTGAATTTCTTGAAGGTAGTCTGCAAATCCTTATAAAATGCATTGATGTTGTCATCATTGATGTCTGTTGTTGGTGCATAAATGTGTCTGCCACATAACTTTACCATTACTATTCTGTGAGACGCAGTCCAATATTATTTGACCAAATGGATCTCTTGAGATTTATAAGTTTTACACATCGCTGTCTACTCTCTCTACCAGAACGAACTATGCTATCCCCCTCGGATGTTCTCACACAAATTCCTTTCCATCGTGTCTCACAAATATCTAAAATGTTAACATCCATATGCCTCTGTGAATTCCAACTTCAGGTACGTACTAATAACATTGCTACGCTTTATGTCACTTCAAATAGCAGGTCTTGATGCTCGTCGCAGTATATTGCAGATCTAAGGCATCCTACAGTGTATTGATGATCTATTGTTCACTACATTATATTTTAGAGATATGGCTCCGTGAAGTGTATTATGTATGTATGGCTCTGTAAAGTATATTGTAGATCAATGGCTCCGAACAGTATATTGTTGATATATTGTTCCGAACAATATATTGTAGAGTTATGGCTCTGTACTGAGTTTAACTGATTCGATGCCGACCGCCAACCGACTGCCAAGCAGTCTGAACTTTTTGACCCCTTCATCAATATATTGGCAAGATCTTGGCAGTCCGCTTGTTTCTTTCGTTTGCGATCCCTTGCTTAATTTTAATACCCCGAAACGAAGTTTTACGCCGAAAAAAGGTTTTTCATTTACACACAGGCCACGAGAGGCAGAAAAGGGATGAATATTGAGGAAAAATTCGTAGTTAAAAGTTTTGTTTACATTTCTGATTTGACAACGGCATCGACCCTGATTTTCGGCCTCACATATTTACATTAGATAATAGTTTTAAACAATTTAGATTGTAATTATTCTGATTTAAAGGACTTTGTGAACGATTCTAAACTGATAGCACATGTTAAATGTGGTTGTTTGGTTAAATTAACTGTGTACGAATGTAAACAAATTTAACCGGCTACCATAGCTGGTTAGCCGCTAACCATGAAAGTTTGTCATCATGTCGAATTAGCTAATGGGCCACATTTGTGCCCCTAAAGTTTCCTTTGCCTATCACAAAGTATTTACATAATTAAATTTAAAAGAATAATAATTATAACTAAATAAAAAATAGCGTAAATTTTGTGTTTATCAGCAGAAAACAGTCAAAACCTGTCTCGTGATTTTCCGACATTTTCTATTTTATGTGACAATGATGCGCTTCAAAATAGTATGTTTTTATTGTGATTTATTGGTGTTGTGGAGCCATTCTAGTGATATTTGTGTAGCAAAGTGGTGTAGTTATCATAATTCAGTATGTTTCATTGGATTATAAACAGCGTTGGAGCAGTAGCGCCTTGGTTAGTGGAAATTTCAAGTACTTGTCACCTCTGTCATCAATTTATTTTTTACAACATCTGCTAATATTATTATTATATTTCTAACTTTTAGCAACAGTAGCAATACCAATGTGTTCCTTGTGCAATGTCCTTTAATTTGATATATAATACAATATATTTACTACCATTTTAACAATTTTTAGATCATTATTATGAGACACCCCTACTTCCCATTTTCTGCATTCAATTTGCGCTTGGGCAAAACCCATCTTTTGTTTGGCACTGAATCAGTTAAACATCTATTGCTCCATACAGCATAGTGTAGAGCTATGACTCCTTACAGTGTGTTGTAGATCTATAGCTCCACAAGTCTATTGTAGATATATAGCCATTATTGTATATTGTCTATTCTCATTGCGACAAATGCAAGAAAAATGCCGTGAACAGAATCAACCACTGTTTATTGCCTTCATCGACCTCACAAAGGCATTTGATTTGGTCAGTCGTGAGGGTCTGTTCAAGGCACTAAAGAAGATTGGCTGCCCACCAACTCTTCTGTCCATTGTGGAATCGTTCCACACAGGCATGAAGGGTATAATCAAGTTTGATGGTGCAATTTCTGAAGAATTCGAAATCAAGAGTGGAGTTAAGCAAGGTTGTGTACTAGCTCCCACCCTCTTTGGAATATACTTTTCACTTCTACTGAAATATGCATTTCGTGATCAGGATGGTGGTATATACATTCACTCACGCTCGAATGGCGGCCTCTACAATGCTCAGAGAGTGAAGGCTAAGACCAAAATTAGAAGGGTACTGATCAGAGAGTTACTTTTTGCAGATGATGCTGCAGTTACGACCCACTCTGAGGAAGAATTGCAATGTCTACTATCTGCATTCTCCAATGCTTGTTCTGAATTTGGTTTAACAATTAGCAAAAAGAAGACACAGATTATGTCACAAGGTGCACATGGGGTACCATCAATATTTATTGACGACGCCGAACTAGAGATAGTAGACCATTTTACATATCTAGGATCAGTGGTAAATAGCAAATTATACCTAGATCAGGAAATCAACATCCGGATTGGTAAGGCAGCAACAACAATGAACAGGTTAAGAAAAAGAGTCTGGGAGAACAGGATGCTTACTGCCAAAACAAAAGTCCTTGTCTACCAAGCCTGCGTCTTTAGTACTCTTCTCTATGGCAGTGAAACCTGGACAACTTACTCACACCAAGAGAACAACTTAAACAGCTTTCATATACGGTGTCTGCGAAGAATTCTTGGTATTAAGTGGCAAGACAAAATCACAAATACTGAAGTATTGGAAAGATCAGGTTGTGTGACAGTTTATTCCATGCTCAGTCTTCGTAGACTTAGATGGATAGGACATCTTAGGAGGATGGATGATGGTAGAATACCAAAGGATATCTTTTTTGGTGAATTACAGATGGGTAAGAGATCTCAGGGTCGGCCTCTACTACGATACAAAGATGTGTGTAAGCGGGACATGATTAATACAGGCATTGATAATGCACATTGGGAGCAAGTCGCCGCTGAGCGTGTTGCATGGAGGGCAAATATCCGAAATGGAATAAAGTCAAAGGAGAACATTATTGCAGAAAAGTCACACACCAAGCGTTTGAGACGTAAGATGGTGCATGATGGTGGAAATTACCACGTGTTCACATGCACCCACTGTGAACGGACATTTACAGCGCAAATTGGCCTTATCAGTCACACTCGCTATCGCCATAGTTAAAAGTTATGCCTTTTTAAAGCACACACTATCGTCTGTCAAGACGGCAAGGTGCCAATGTATTGTATATTGTAGAGCTATTGCTTTGTACAGTATATGTGATAATGAGAGGGATCAGAAATGCCGGTAGAAGTTGTCTGTTGATGTGCATTCTACAGAAATTCCTTGACCTGACAAGATGTGTTGGCAGTTCGGCTATTGTTAATGTTGTGTGGTGTATTTTAAAATTAATGGTAGTAAATTCATGACGCCTGTTGGGACCGTGGTATTCTTCCTAAAGCTGACATAAAAAAAAAATATTTTTTTGAAATTTTTTTTTTAACATGAAGATATAAATGATGATCAGTGGCAAAAGGAGGGTCATATTCCTCAAGGCAGGAGGAGCAGATTTATTTTCCAGGGAGGGAAGAGTGATTCACCAAGAAACAACACTGGCCTCTCGATTGTCCGAACATCAAACCCCAGCAGTATGA
>OY992888.1:81449459-81574459 GCA_963921405.1 Cepaea hortensis
GGCGTGTTTGGGATTAGGATCCCATTCATACGGAATACCCCTAGTGAACTTGTCCTTATTCTCATTTTTTATCTTTACCACCCCACAGTGTATGATTACGCCCAGTTCTATGATCCTGCAGATATTTTGCCTCCTTTCCCCAGGTTATCTTAATGTAAGTTTGTTTGCTGAAAGCAACAGTAGTGTCTCCACCTTGCCGTTGTGGGGGAGCTTGAGTGTCCCACTAACCCCAAGCGCTATGCCGATGGATATTAACTACATATTGGACAGTTCTTGTGATAGAGACCAGACTAAGAAACACACAACCTGCTGCTCTGCAGGTAGACTGAAGATATCAGTCTAAATCAGGCGAACGATGCCAATAATCTCAGTCCAGACACAACCTCTAAGGCTCTCAGCCGAGGGGTATGGCTGAACGTCTATACGCCATAAACCCTCGGATGTGAGAGCCTGGCTGACACATACCTACATCAAAATTGAGGTGAGGTGCTGAGCACGCTACATGCTTAGTGCAGATACTCGTTCGATGGCTCTTAGCTGGGGGATATGAGGTATCCACGGATGAGAGGGCTTGGCCGTTTCTCGCCTACAGACGCACGGACGTAAGGTGCTGAGCTGGCAGCACATGTAGCCAACCCCGTGAGCGAGTACTAAATGTGGAAAAATATCTCGGTCGCACGTTCCGATGAAAATCTGTAACCGTACTCATGGAGTAAGTGTAGTCAAAGGTGGAAAATTGTCTCGTTGACACCAAATTGAACGCTTGGCTTGCTAATCCATAACGTGGCAGCCCGAAGCAAAAGCTTGCTTTGTGGAAGTCGAGATAAGAGTCTAACTTGTCTCGAAACCCGAGGAAGGCTAACCTCATTAAAAATGCCCGCTGAAGACGGAAGTGCCAGCCTACGGGCGGCAACATAAAAATGGCACTACGCAATTACGTCCAAGTGAAATGTCTTTCGTGACCGGAAAAGCTCTAACTAGTCTTCCCTCGTGCTAGGAACAGTTACCTAGTTTCAGAATGCCGCTCTTGTTCGGAACAACTCTGACTAGGTAGTTTTCCGAATGTCCGACGTGACTGGAACAGTTCTGACGGGCACAACGATAAGCACATGTCCGAAACGAAAACTCGCTGAGTGGATACCAACTGCAGACCAGTCTGGTTTGTGCAGGAACGGACCGGAGCGAACGAAATGCCCAATACATTGACGTGCGGAATTAAAGCAGCCATGAGCAGGACGTGACGATTCCCTCGGTGAACCCAGCACCAGGGCGCTATGTGTCGGCCCTGCAATTATGGAAGCCACTCTGGATGGCGGAAAATGCCATGGACTGTCCCTGCCTTCCTTTGAGGGATGACCGTTAAGTCTTCGACCGTTCCAACTTGGCCAGCTGGGTTGTGGACGGTACCGCAAAAGTGAGAGTCTCCCAGGAATGCTACCTGGTCAAAACAAAAGCACGCAAAATCCGGATGTGTTGGCCTGCGGATTTCGGTTCAAAGGCGCATAACTTAGACACAGCGCAATCACATCTGAGAAAACACTCCGGATAAACGCAAAGAAGAAGAAGAAGAAGAAGAAGAAGAAGAAGAAGAAGAAGAAGAAGAAGAAGAAGAAGAAGAAGAAGAAGAAGAAGAAGAAGAAGAAGAAGAAGAAGAAGAAGAAGAAGAAGAAGAAGAAGAAGGAAAAAAAAAAAAACAGTCTTTTTTATTTATTTGCTAGTTTGTGTCTGAGTTATTTTTGTGTGTTTTTTTTTAATGTGTGTTAACATTGATAAGATTAGTCCAGGGACAACACAACTATCGAGCTGAATCTGGGCAGTAACACAACACGGACCCTCGGTTTATAAAGAGGAGTGCTATCTTCTCGAAGTTTCGGCAAATTTCAAGTGATCTATTGGCCTCTGTTAAGAAACATCACTTTATACCACATCTATATCCCTAGAAAGTCCTATTGAGCCAGTTGACGTTGCTTATATAGTTTGTTATTAAGATTTGATGATTCCTCACCTTATATCTTCACACACCATTCCACAGTACCATACAACATCTTGTAGAGCGTTGGTTCCTTCCACTGCATTGTATATGCATGGTCCCGTTGTGTTTTGTAGATCTGGTGTCCCATACATACATAGTGGAGCTAAGGCTCCGAACAGTGTATTGTAGATCTATAGCACCGTACAGTATACTGTAGATCTATGGCTCCATACATTATATTGCAGTTCAATTGTTCCGTACAGCGGCTTATGACTCTGTACATTGTATTATATGAAGATGCCTAGCGCGCCTATACATGACGATGTTCTAGTATATACCATAATTAGTTAGTAAAAAACACGTTGGATTATGGACGGTTATATTGGCTTGGTTATATAAACCCAGACACGACATTTTAAAGCCTTCTCTTGGAATAAATGTTATACCAGATGCCGTATTGAGTCTTTTTGATCCGTTCGTCTGAGGGATTCTTGTATGCACCAGTGGATTAAGGGGATCATTGTCAATAGCATTATACTGATGTCAACATCCCCACAAGAGCTTCTTGACAAGAAGGCTCCACATGAAAGCACAGTATACATCCCAGGTGTCGTGTCCTCCTTTAAAGTGTCGTCCCTGGAGTGAAGAGAGTCGACACCCACATTATAATATTTTGTTCCTCTCACTATTCTGGAGAATCCACCAGCTTCCGTCCAACACACTCCACCAGCCTATGGACACCTTTTCCTATCACTCTCTCACTGTCGTACTATGCCCCCTTCTCATACTTCCCCAACGCAACATACTCAACAACTCTTGCTTCTAGAAATTAATAAAGAGTAATTTATTAAAATAAAAGTGTAACGTATATGAGACGTGTATGTGAAGAAAATGTGTGACGTGTTCTATACAGTATGTAGACTCTGACTCTCACACAGCAACCCAGTCAGCTGATCCCAGCAAAGATAGACCACAGCACGTTACGTCAGAACATGTACTTCTCACCCGTTGCCGAAACCATCTTGCCGGATACTGCTTTGCCTCTGTAGACCTCTGGTAATCCAATTTCATGAACATCCGAAATAGACACCGGTGGTATTAACAGTTAATCATGGACCGGTTGCACTCTACACAACGTCCGTTCCTAACGTTCCTTAACAAACTGCACAAGTCTTTTGTAGTGTGTACGCAGTTAGTTAGTTAGTTAGTTAGTTAGTCGACAGATCATCCTCGTTGCACATCGAACCATTCAGTCCATAAGTGCTAATTTCTAATGTTAATTGTTGCTGTACTAACACTAGGTACTCTTAGCCGGTTCTCGGTTCGTTACTACTGTCTAATGCTGTGTGGTGCATCAGTATGCATCACTCTCTTTGATGAATCAATTTCCTTCTAGCGTAAGTTACGTTTCTGTATGCAACTTTATTGACTCTTGAACTGGTGTTCTTCCTAATGGGATTGGATTCTTCCCCAAAAACTTGTTGAGTTTCCTTGGATCTGGTAGGGAACCTAGGATAGAAACAACACATCTGGTGATAGTACTAGTCACTGATCCTTTCGGCTGAGTGTAAGCCTATCACCTTGCTTAATGATCTTTAGCTAACTAGAATTAGTCATAGAGCAGATTAGCTACCCACCTAGAGCCGAATCAGGCTATGACAAAGAAAAAATCAGCAAACAGAATGCGGAACCCCGCCCACCAGGAACACCTACGGGAAGATCCCAATTATCCCTCATTACTAAATTCTCAACTAGTAAAGCTTATCAACACTTCACTAATCTATTCTTAACTAGCAGAGTTAATATCACTATTCTACTCTAACTAGTTTCCACTAACAGTGCTAATCATCACACTATAGTTTAACAAGGCTACAGTCTATATTAATTAGAACTAGTAGACTATATTGACTACCTTATGTAAAAACCGCCTCATTCCCGGGATGGCTACTACACTTTGCCATAACGGCACATGCTAGTTAATCTTAAATTAATCTAACACTGTAGAGCTCTCCCACAAACACGTCCATCATAATCCACGGTTCTTGGTCAACTCCCCATCTCCAATCATGGTTTTCTGGCAAACCCCTAAAATTGGTCACGTGATATGGGTGACGTCCTGCAGGTGTTATTTGCGCATATCATCCATTGACAGGAATCGATTTTTCCTGGCTTGAGTCATTGTCAAAGTTGTCATCAATTGTTTAGATTCCCAAAACAAGCCAGCGAGTTCCTGTATGATCCCAACAATAGTGGCAAATAACCAGCTGTCAATCTTCTCGATGTTCCGGAAACTACGAATTGACCTATGTATTGTTACTTCCGTGCTAAGTACTTCCGTTTTCCCTCTGATATGTTTTTGACTTGTCAACGAGATGTATGATTCAGCGCACTCACTTCCTCTATACATCTTCCACTTGTTAATTTTTGTCCGACAGGTGACGGGCAACATCCGATTGCCACTATGACCCCACTGCTTCCATCTGTATTCAAATGTTGACAAACTTGTCAAGGCGATGTCGGGATTCGTTTCCCGCACTTCCGAGGGTGGCCAATCCGTCAACCATATGTACAAGTACAACTGTTATTTCTGCCCGACCTGTTTTTGGAAACACGTGCAGCCCCAACTATGAATGTTTTCTCTGTATTAGTTGAAACACTGGTTGCTTAGCAGATAGTCCGGTTAATCAAAAAATCCTCCCTAACAATCAGCTGGGTAAACGCACGGTTTCATTTTGTGACACCAGGACATTTATAAAATGTAAAGAGGAGGCATTAATGAACCGGGAGAGTTTTTTGGGAAGGAAACCCACGGATAGACAGATCACCCCCCCCCCCGCCCTTCTTGCCTTGGGTAGAATATGTCTAGTAGAAGCAGACTTTACAAACGCATATGCTGAAGTTGGACAGATTGACATTTGAGGTTCATAACGCGTTGTGACTCATGTCCCTCCAAAGAGGAACGAAATATAAGGTATGTCATTGTCAATAGTCTCCAGTCCAGTGTTCAGAGGGAATGACAACAAAGAAGAAACATACTGAACCTACTATATGTCGGTTGCATTTCGTAGACAGTTGTGCCGTCCTTGTCGATCGGCTTGCACGTGTAAGTTGTACAATCGTTGTCTGCATCGGTGAACCCCTCATCACGACACTTGTCTTGCCATCGGCATTCTGCAACAATGGAACCAAGTCTGTTATCAAATATTACAACTATCGCATAAACCAACCATGATTACCTATCATACCTAGCATGGGTTACTTAGATAAAGAACAGTATAGCGCAAGCATTAACTGCATGTTGTGAATTGTGAGACAACATAGAAGGGGTCATGCTTACATAAGTTGATATATTTAATTGTCATGGGGCAAGTATACCATCAGACGGATTCCAAATGCTGCTGTTATATAGCAGGGGGCGGGTTTGGGGTGAGCACCCAACCTTGCATAAATACTCCAATAGCTCGGTGCATTCATCACCTATGCAGCAAAAGTCAAACTCCTTGCCTTCACTTGGCGGACCTGAGTTAACTAACAGGAGAAGGAGCGGCGGCGTGTTACTAGCGCCGAGAAATAACAAGATAGCTCTAGATATGTTTGCCCGTACATGCATGCGCAGACATGTGTGTGCATGCCAACACACCTAAACACGAGAAATACCACAGTCTGCTCCAGTAAAGGAAAGGTGCCGAAGACGGAAGGAACCAGTTAATAGGCGCACCACAGAAATCAGGATACCACGCAATTACGCTTAATGACATATGTCGACTACTGCTAAATGTTATGGTGCTCACCCTGCTTTAGACCCCCATGCAGGTGCAGTCCCGGGCTCTGTGTCTCGAAACGGTCCAACCACAACTACTGAAGGTCCTTCTCAGATGTCCTGAGCCTTGGGACCTGAGAATAGAGCGTCTGGCCATACCAAGCAAATACTAAAAATAATGCACTGGAATGTGGTGTCAGCAACAACAGAAAAAACCAAAGATAGAAAATATCATGGACCAAGATTAAGTAAGCGTATGTTGCTTGCAAGAAACTCAACGAAAATATAGCTATCAACATCAGAGGCTACCAGTTTTATCAATCTGACCGAAAGGAAAGGCGAAAGGGTGGGATACTGACCCATATAAAAAATAGCATCAATGCTCCTCAAATTGAAGTTTACATAGAAGGGGCTGAGTATCAGACTCTTAAACGTAAGACAGGCAATACAGACCTACATCTAATCAATTACTTGATGTTTTTTGTCCATCAGGAATGATGATGACCATTCATGTCACCCAGTGGGGTTGAAAGTATGCAGTCGCTAGTTCTAAGATGGCTGACAAGGCCTATTTTGGCTCGAAATGTTCTTTGACAATGTGGACAAAGAGTGCTTGACGTTTCTGGATGAGGATATCCTCCTTAGCTTTTCTGCCCGGCCTTTTCTTCACAGCTCTTGCAGCCCTGGTTGCCTCACACGTGACTGCACCCTAGCGTAATCATGCACGCCACAAATTTCGGTCTCTGGCTGCAGTCAACCAGATGACATGAAGAATTCCAAAAGTATTCAGTGAGATTTTCAGAGTGTCTTTAAAGCGTTTCCTCTGGCCGCCTTGGGAGCGTTTACCACAACGCAACTCGCCTTAAAAGAATTCGTTTAGGGAGCCTGCGATCTGGTATGCGAGTTAAGTGACCACCTCAGCGAATCTTATTCTTCATTAGTAGAGTGTGGATACTGGAAATGGACGCTCTTTCTAGTACTTCAGTTTCTGGGATCTTGTCTTGCCAGTTAATCTTCAGTAGCTTCCTAAGGCAGACTGTGTGGAAGTGGTTTAATTTCCTAGCGTGTCGCTGATAAACAGTCCAGGTTTCACAAGCATATAGCAGTGTGAATAATACAACTGCTTTATAGATTTTCATGCTTTCTTTGCAGGCTTATTCCATTTCTGTCCCATGCATTCTTGTACAGTCTACCATAGGCCGCGCTGGCCTTGGAGATTCTTGCATTCACTTCGATATCAATTGTGGCAGCTTGTGACACAGTGCTGCCAAAATAGGTGAATTTGTCCACATCACTTAGTTTATGACCATTCACTTTAATATTCGGCACAGTGTGATTATTCCCTGGAGCTGGCTGGTACATAACTACAGTCTTCTCCTAGTTGATATTGAGCCCAAAGTTGTCACAGGCATGTGAGAAAGCTGAAACATTGTGTTGCATGTCTGCCTCTGAGTTGGCATATAGAGCTCAATTATCAGCAAATATGAGCTCTCTGAAGGTGTCGCTGTTAATTTTGGTTTTAGCTTTCAGCCTTCTGAGAATAACTTTCCACCCATGTGGTAGTTGATGAATTACTACTGTCAAAGTGACCGCCCACAGGCACTGGGAACACAGCCATTAAAAAAATGATTATGTGTGGCGATTTCAACAACCACTCGCAGCGGCTATGGCCACATGGACCAGAGAGGAGAGAGATTGGAAGACTGGCAGGGTGAGAATAGATTCATCTTGATTAACAAGACTTCCGACCCACATACTTTCTACTCGAGATCATGACACACTACAACTACACCTGACCTGGCTTTTCATTACCAGGCCTGGAGTGGAACATTACACGAATTGTTGGGGAACATCTTGGTGGCAGTGACCATCGGCTAGTGTTTGTAACTGTATAAAATGAGTTTGTAAGTGAAAGCAGCATCCTCTCGAGTTGGAACTACAAGAAAGCAGACTGGGCAATGCTCCAGCATCGCACCAGCATTCTGGTTAGAAATCTGAACACTGATAGAGACATAAATAAAGTAGCTGAAGAGATTGGGAAATGGATACTACAGGCAGCACGAGAAACGTTATAAAAGGGAGCCCGTAAACATTATAAACCCTACTGGAGTAGTGAACTGGAACAGTTGCATAATGATGTGGAAATGTGCAGAAAGCAAGCAGAGGCCAAACCCAGCCACGATCACCACAATAAATACCAGCACGCAAAACCAAATTTCAACGGGTAAACTGCAGGCTAGAAGGAAAAGCTGGTGCGAGAAAACAGAGTCACTGAACTTTGAAAGAGACACAAGGAAGTTATGGAAGCTACTAAAAACAACTTAACGATGAAGGCACAGGGAGAAACTCAAAAATTGCACTAGATAAAGACGGAAACATCTTAACGGAAAAGCAAGCAGCTGACCATTTTGCGAAATCATTCGCACAAGATAACAGTATCGAAATTAGTCCAGAGAAACAAGAAGAGATTTGAGAGAAATGGCAACAGACAGGAAAGAAGCAAATAGTACATGAATCTCTGGAGGCACCTATCACAATCAGCGAACTGGAGCTAGCCATATTAAAACTGAAAATGAGAAAGTCACCAGGAGCCGATGGTATCTCCAATGAAATGTTCATGAACCTTGGAACAGACGCCAACGCAAAGCTGTTGCAGATCTCCGGTAACAGCTGAACCTTAGGCAGTGTTCCACAAGCCTGGAGAGAAGAAATCTTGATACCCCACCTAAAATCAGGGAAAATAGTTCCTCTGCCTCCAGCTACAGACCAATTAGCATCACCAGCTGTCTCTGCAAAACAATGGAGCGCATAATCAATCACAGACTACAGTGGTACATTGAAAGTAAAAACATCCTTGTGCCACAGCAGGCTATCTTTAGGCAATGCTACTCTACAGAAGATCAGACAACCTACCTCTCTCAAGAAGTTGAAGATGCATTCCAAGAGAAGAAGCTGGTGCTTGCGGCATGGATAGATTTGAAGAAAGCCTTTGACAAAGTCTGGAAAGAAGGTCTGATGAAGAAACTGAGAAACTGTATAGTCAATGGAAGAATCTGCAGATGGTAAAACCATACTTGCATAACAGAAGAGCCCGAGTACAAATAGACGGACTCAAGAACAAGAATGTACTACTGCGTCACGGTGTTCCCCAGGGCGGAGTCGTGTCCCCCCAACCTTTTTGTAATCTTCATCAATGATATTGTTGTTAAACTACCGCATGGAATTTAAGCGGCAGTGTACGCCGATGACCTGGTTCTATGGAGCATAAATGACCATACATTAGCACCAGATCGCTACAAAAGGCTGCAGATGCATTTGTTGTATGGGCAAATAGATGGCGTGTAAGCATAACCACTAACAAGTGCAGCACCACTCTATTTACCCTCTATTCAAAACAAAAGGCAGAAATCATGCAAACATATGCAATACTCCTAAGAGAAGATAACGAACCAACATACCTTGGAGTAACATTTGATGACAGGCTGAGATGGAGAAAGCACATCAACAAAGCAGTAGCAAAAGACAGACGGAAAATAGCCACTGTGAGAAAACTACGTGGAACCGCATGGTGAGCCAGTGGGAAAATACTTAGCACAGTTTATCAACAGAACATACGGCCACACCTGGAATTCGGATTAACTGCGTGGTGATCAGCATCACATCAAAAACTACACAAGAGCAGGCCAATGTGCAAAATAGTGGAGATGGAGAAGTTGGGGGGGGGGGGGCACAAGCACTGAGAGAGCGCAGAGATACGAACACGCTAATACAAGCAGACAAGTTCCTCAGCTTGCCAGGCCACCCTTTGAAGAACAGATTTGAAAACTTAACTATGCGGCGGTTGAAAAGCAGCAGTTTTATCCACCAGGCCAAACGACTCTGCAGAGAAACCACCGATCTGCCCACAGTTGTTATCCTCCTGAAAACTATTCCAGAGCAAACTCCAGGGAAAGATGTGCATAGACTATCACTACATATCCAGACCAAAGTAAAAGGAATATTTGACAATGAAGAAAAGAACTGTGTACAGCGCAAACAGCCACTCTCAGCTTCCTTGATGACGAATACCCACAGGACCGGTGGATCCGAGTCTACACAGTTGGATCATCACAAAATGCTGTTCGAAATTGTGGAGTGTATGTGTACACAGAATACCCAAATAATACTAGGGACAGGGCCCGAGTTCCAACAGGAAAGTACTGCCATAACTATGATGCTGAAATTGAGGCAATCAAGATAGCAACAGAGAAATTACTAAATAATAGCCTTGGCACACAACCTGTGGTGCTATTGACAGATGCAAAATCTGTAGTCGAGGCGCTCCTATCTATGAAATTCGAAGTAATAAGAGACACTACTTTCTGATCTTAGTGCAAACAGCATAAGGTCACCATACAGTGGATACCATACCACTGTGAAGTATCCGGAAACGACAGAGTTTATCGATTGGCTAAGGGAGGAGCAAAACAAGAACAGCCTGATGTGTTCGTTACATACCACCAAAAGAAATGAATGATCAAATCAGTCAAAAAGACACCAAAACCTGCTCAAGATGACTACCACGTTGTTGACAGACCAAATCAAGTCCTTATTCTTCGCCTCAGAACAGGACACAATAGAGTACGCAACCACATGTCTACCAATCAAGATTGGTTAATCAGTCATGTACACATGTGGATTGGTGTCGCAGACAGCAGAGCAAATACTCAAAGACTGCCCAATATATAACATATCTAGGCAAACATTCTGGCCTGAAGAGACAAAAATGGAAGATAAACTCTATGGACCGTTGAGTAAACTAAACAAGACAGTTAAATTCTTACAAGAGACAACACTGCTGTTATAGACATATTTCAAGCAAGGGGGCTGAGTGGTCTCGAGGTTATGGTGTCCGCCTCGAGTGCTGGAGGTCCCGGGTTCAGGCCCCGTTGAGGACCAGGATTTATTTAAAAAATCCGCCGGGACTACCAGTAATTTCCCCTTGTCTATGGGTAGTGAGATCGGGCGCCCGTGTATATTGTTGCGCACGTAAAAAATCCCTTGGCAGTTGGAAATCGAAAAAGAGTAGCCTAACGGCGCTGCCCGGGCAAAATTTCGAGTTAAAAATCTACCCAAAGTATTTCAGGATCCTCGCCTATGCAACGGCGAGGGTGCATTGAGCTGAGTTTCTCCAAACTCAGGTTTGAGTTAGGAGGAAAACGGAGTAATTATGGGTTAAACCGTGTCCCGTGATGTTGATCCAATGACTAAAACTAAAAACTAAAAACTAAAACATATTTCAAGCGAACGAAAGAAGATGAACAATCAGATGGAAGCTGGAAAATGCACGGCATAAATTAAGAGCAGAATAAGGCAAACAAACGTTACATTCCAGAAAGAAAACAAAAAATGAAAATCAACATGGAGATGTGGTTTCACAGACGAATGTTGCGAATTCATTGGGCGGCTAGAGTAACTAACACCGATTGCCTAGGAGAGACCAATGATACTTGAACATTATATATATAACTGTAAGAAAACACTGAGGCGGTCGCATGGTTAAATAGCGTCATCAAGGTTGATACAGAACACCAAAGACCGAGATCTGGAGAGACATGAACGTCAACACTGACTGGCAGGGCACTGCTGCTGATGATCATCATCCAATGAAGACTATTTTATGCAACAAATCATTATAATGTAACGTAGGCAAATAAATTATTACATGATACATAGGCAAGTACTCATATATGATCGCGAATACTGGACAGTTTAGTGCACAGGCGAACAAACAAATTCATAGAACCTTTGCAGGATGTGGTTCTATCGAAAAAAGCAAGCTGAAAATTCATATGACAGCCATAATGAGCAGTCTGATATTTCGAGGGATGCCAAGAAAAAAGACAGCTTATCACAAGCATCAAAAAGAAACAGTCTTCCCATTTTGGCTATATAATAAGAAGTCAAAAATTAGAACATGTTGTGACAACTGGACAGATTTGTGGAAAGAGAGATAGACGAAGACAGCGAGAGAAAAGTGTGGACAGTTTTGTGTCACCGGTCACCGTGCTGGCATGGAAGGAAGTCAATTGAAGCACGCTCGCGTGCTATAGTCGGCTAGCCTCTTGGTGATGAATACATGTATGTGTGTTACAAGGCATTGCATGGAATATTCATTCATTCATTCAGTAGCATGTCATTTGCAGAACCTCGCTCCCATAACAACCTTCCGGAAAACTTCTCGATCACAAGCAAGTTGTCCCGCGTCCGATACACCCATCTGGAGATCATCCGCCACATCCTGCACCCATCTTCTCTTTGGCCTTCCTCTTCCTCTCTTCCCAGGCATATACCCTTCCATTATTGTTCTCTCCAAACTTTCGTGACGTTTCAAGTGACAGAAATATTTCAATTTTCTTTGTTTTATCGTCTTTAATAGCCAACCTTCTTCCATATTAAACTCTTGAAGTATGGATGCATTTGTTCTTTTCTTTACCCAAGATGTTCTTAGAACTCGTCTATAACCTTTATATTCAAAGGCGTTTATGCGCTGTTCAGCTTGTTTAGTAAGTGTCCATGTCTCACAGGCGTGAGTTGCAATGGGAAAAATGCATGTTCTTAAAAATCTAATTTTTGTACTTCTGTCTGTCCAACTCCATAATTTATTCAGCTGTTTTAGCCTTTGAAGAGCAATTGATAGTCGCCGTTTAATTTCTTTCATTGTGTCGCCGTTGTTGGTAATCAATGACCCAAGATATTCAAAATTTTCCACCACCTCCAATTTTTCCCCATTAATGTATATTTCATTCTTCATAGTAGTTTTATCTGTATGCATTATCTTTGTTTTTGCTATGTTAAGATATAAGTTGTGATTTTCACTATTCAATTGTGTTGAGGCTATTAGGTTTTCTATGCCATTCTGTGTTGTGGATAGTAATACTGTATCATCAGCATATCGAATCTCTGGTATGTCATGACCGCCGATATTTAGGGCATCATATAGCACCCTGTTTATATCATCTCTTACATTTCTCATTATATTTTCGGCGTTCCATTGGCACCTTGCCGTCTTGACAGACGATAGTTTGTGCTTTAAAAAGGAATAATAACTTTTAACTATGGCGGTAGCGAGTGTGACTGATAAGGCCAATTTGCGCTGTAAATGTCCGTTCACAGTGGGTGCATCTGAACACGTGGTCATTTCCACCATCATGCACCATCTTACGTCTCAAACGCTTGGTGTGTGACTTTTCTGCAATAATTCTCTCCTTTGACTTTATTCCATTTCTGATATTTGCCCTCCATGCAACACGTTCAGCGGCGACTTGCTCCCAATGTGCATTATCAATGCCTGTATCAATCATGTCCCGCTTACACACATCTTTGTATCGTAGTAGAGGCCGACCATGAGATCTCTTACCCATCTGTAATTCACCAAAAAAGATATCCTTTGGTATTCTACCATCATCCATCCTCCTAAGATGTCCTATCCATCTAAGTCTACGAAGACTGAGCATGGAATAAACTGTCACACAACCTGATCTTTCCAATACTTCAGTATTTGTGATTTTGTCTTGCCACTTAATACCAAGAATTCTTCGCAGACACCGCATATGAAAGCTGTTTAAATTGTTCTCTTGGTGTGAGTAAGTTGTCCAGGTTTCACTGCCATAAAGAAGAGTACTAAGGACACAGGCTTGATAGACAAGGACTTTTGTTTTGGCAGTAAGCTTCCTGTTCTCCCAGACTCTTTTTCTTAACCTCTTCATTGTTGTTGCTGCCTTACCAATCCGGATGTTGATTTCCTGATCGAGGGATAATTTGCTATTTACCACTGATCCTAGATATGTAAAATGGTCTACTATCTCTAGTTCGGCGTCGTCAATAAAGATTGATGGTATCCCATGTGCACCTTGTGACATAATCTGTGTCTTCTTTTTGCTAATTGTTAAACCAAATTCAGAACAAGCATTGGAGAATGCAGATAGTAGACATTGCAATTCTTCCTCAGAGTGGGTCGTAACTGCAGCATCATCTGCAAAAAGCAACTCTCTGATCAGTACCCTCCTAATTTTGGTCTTAGCCTTCAATCTCTGAGCATTGTAGAGGCCGCCATCTGAGCGTGAGTGAATGTATATACCACCATCCTGATCACGAAATGCATATTTCAGTAGAAGTGAAAAGTATATTCCAAAGAGGGTGGGAGCTAGTACACAACCTCGCTTAATTCCACTCTTGATTTCAAATTTTTCAGAAGTTGCACCATCAAACGTGATTACACCCTTCATGCCTGTGTGGAACGATTCCACAATGGACAGAAGAGTTGGTGGGCAGCCAATCTTCTTTAGTGCCTTGAACAGACCCTCACGACTGACCAAATCAAATGCCTTTGTGAGGTCGATGAAGGCAATAAACAGTGGTTGATTCTGTTCACGGCATTTTTCTTGCATATTTCGCAATGAGAATATCATATCAGTGGTAGACCGGTTCTGTCGAAAGCCACACTGTGATTTGGGGTAGACTTGATCTCCTAGGACTTGAAGTCTGCGCAGAACAATTCTGGCAAATACTTTTCCAACAATACATAGAAGTGATATACCCCTATAGTTGTTGCAGTCGCTCCGATCGCCCTTGTTCTTGTACAGTGTTATGATGCTTGAATCTTTGAAATCCTGTGGGACTTGTCCTTCACGCCAGCATAGCTCTATTAGCTGGTGGATCTGTATAGTGAGTGTGTCTTGCCCACTCCTGATAACCTCTATTGGAATCCCATCCTTACCTGGAGCCTTGCCAGATGCAAGTTAATTTATAGCACACTTAACTTCTGTTATGGTGGGAAGTGTGTCCAGGTGGTCAAGAGTTGGTAGAGCCTCTATGGCGTTGAGGGCATCATCCGCTAGTTTGGTCTCACTTGAGTAAAGCTCCAAATAGTGCTCTACCCATCTGTCCATCTGCCGTTTCTTGTCAGTGATGATTTCTCCAGTCAAGGTTTTCAATGGTGCACTTCTTTTGATCACTGGACCACAGGCTTTCTTTATTCCTTCATACATGCTTCTTATGTCTCCCTTATCACTTGCGATTTGAATGGACTCACATAACTTGATCCAATAATCATTTGCACACTGCCTGGCAGCCTTTTGCACATCATTCCTAGCTTGCCTTAGCTCACTCAGAGTGTTACGCGTTGGTCTTTCCTTGTTTCTTAAGAGAGCTTTCTTCTTCTTATTAATCAAGGGCTGCAGAGTCTCGCTGTTGGCCGCAAACCAGTCCTGCCTCTTATGATCCACAGTGCCGTAAACCCCTACGGCAGTTTTATAAAGAGTTTCCTTAATTTGACCCCACTTTTCATTTACTGTACAATTTTCTGGTGTATCAGTGAAAGCGTTTTCAAGTTGCTGTTGAAACTGAAAGCACTTTTCAGGATCATGAGTGTTAATAATATTAATCCTGGGGCTAGATTTGTGTTTAGCTGTGTAGATTCTCTTTGGTCTCAGTCTAACCCTTGCAACAACCAAAGAATGATCCGTATCACAGTCAGCACTGTGGTAACTACGAGTCAATGATATATGGTTCAGATGTTGTCTTCGTGTGATGATGAAGTCCAGCTGGTGCCAATGGCCGGATCTTGGATGTTTCCATGTGACCTTATGCATCTCTTTTGTTTTAAAAAAAGAGTTTGTAATACATAGGTCATTACTGGTGCAATGCTCCAGCAGCCTTTGCCCATTTTCATTCATGCGACCGATTTTTTATTTTCCAAGGCACACTGGCCATGAACTCGAGTCCTTGCCCACACGAGCATTGAAATCACCGAGCATATAAATGTAGTCAGATTTTGGAACTGCCTTGATCACGGAGTCTAACTCCTCATAGAACAAATCCTTTACATCATCAGAGGAATCGAGTGTCGGTGCATATGCGGTAATAATGGTGGCAAACCCACAAGAGGTTGCCAAGCGCAGGGACAATAGTCTTTCATTTCCTCCTGCTGGAATTTCAATCATTCCCAGTAGCGAATTCTTCACTGCAAAGCCCACACCGTGTTGCCTTTTTTCTGCCTGCCCTCTAACCTTCCAGAAAAAGGTGTAGTTGTTTTCCCTGAGTGACCCTTCCTCAGCGAGGCGAATCTCCTGCAGGCCAGCAATATCAATGTTAAGACGATTGAGTTCGGCATCAATCACAGCCGTTTTTCTCACATCGTCAATATTGGTCAAGTCAGTGGAAAATCCTGGACACATGGTTCTCACGTTCCAGGTTGCAAGCCGTAGCTTGAGGTTTCTATTTTTATTTTTGTTTGTACCTGGTGCATTGGTTTTACAGCCTGCGATACAGATTTTGTCCTAGCCCCAAGCACCCATTGAAGCAGGCAGGCTGTGGCGGATCAGCACCCAAGTGGCTGGGGGTGTCCAGCTTGAGGCGGGCGGTAGCTGATCAGTGACACCTATAGGTGTCTCCCACCGTCAGAGGCAACGCGTGGCGCCCCATGTCTACGCCAACTGACAAGGACTTATAACCCGTAACAGTTGCCTCTCGCTTTGATTCCGAGACCAGTTAAGACCAGGGATGTAGTTATTGCCTCTCCATAGCACAAAGCCTGGGCTAAAATATAGAGATCATGTGTTGCCCATGCAGCATGATCCCTCTCTCGGCCTGCCTAGTTCACTCCAGAGGAAAGGTAACACCCCTACATCTGGAACAAGACAAGCTGCAGAAGCTGCCGGATCAGCAAAGCAATGCTCTAACTGTCAGCCTGTCAGAGCTTCGATCCTAGACCAGTCGCCAACCAAGGCTTAGGGCCTGGTCTGCCCTGCCATGACAATTTTGTCTTTAGCTTGCATTTCCTCGCACCAGGGTAAGGCTTGTACCCTCCCAATTGCGCTCTTCCGCCCGAAGCCGTTGGCACAATGTGGGGTGTCGGGTTTGGTAAGCGCCGCCCAACGTTCGGCGCTAACAGAAACCAGGTAGTACCGTCTACTGTTATACGGTAGCTCAGTCATATCTGACTAAGACCTGACTGGTGATTTTCGGCGTACAGGTTAAACAAATAGGGTGACAGCACGCAGCCCTGACGGACTCCTTGCTTGATGTCAAACTAGTCTGATGCCTCGCCATCTATTCTAACTGCTGCTTGTTGGTCTAGATAGAGCATTTTTATTAGTTGTACAACATGTGATGGAAATCCCATATTCCTCATGATTTCCCAAAGTTTCTGATGTTGTACATAGTCAAATGCCTTTGAATAATCCACAAAACATGAGAATAGGTTTACATTAAATTCTCTGCACTTCTCTATTATTAAACGCATGTTGAATATATGATCTCTTGTTCCTCTTCCTTGTCTAAATCCAGCTTGACCTACGTTAATCTCTTCTTCCATTTTCTTACGAAGTCTTCCCATTATGACGTTTAGTAGAATTTTACTTGCATGACTGATCAGGGCAACAGTTCTATAGTTGGTGCATAATTTCAGGTTGCCCTTTTTTGCTATTGGAATGAAGATAGTCCAGTCTCTTCCAATCTTTTGGCCAAATACCATATTTCCAAATCTTTGCACATAATGCATGATATATGTGAATGCTTTCTTCTCCCCCCCCCCCCCCGCTTTAATTAGTTCAGCTGGTATCTCATCACAGCCAGGGGATTTACCATACTTCAGGTTCTTTATAGCCCAAGCAATTTCATCTAATGAGGGTCCAGGTTCTGTCTCTGTTGTCATTGGCTCATGTATCTCATTCATATCCTCACTGTCACTCACATCATACATTCCACTGCAGTACTCCTGCCATCTTTCTAGAATTTGTCTAGATTATGTTAAGGTATTTACCATCTTGTCACAGATAACATTCAATTGAGGTTGAACATTTCTTGTCAATAACTTCATTTCTTTGAACATTTCATAATCTCTTCCAATCTTATGATATTGCTCTATTCTGGTACAGCAATCTTGTATATATTGATTTTTGTCCTTTCTTGTGTTATTTCTTATTTCTCGAGTTAAAGATTTATACTTCATCCTGCTGTTATCGGATTCATCTCCTTTCTGTTTCAGCTCCCTTCGTTGTTTTATTAATTCTAACGTGTCTGATGTAATCCATGTCTTAAGTTGCTTTTTCTTGGTCGGAATTAGATCTTTGGCTGCAGTTATCAAGATATCTCTAGCTTGTACTGCCAGTTCATCAGGTGTCATTTCTTCTTGTACAGACCTCAAAGCGATTCCTAACTTCTACAGTGCATGCATCTGGTATTTTGTGAGATCAAAACGAATTGGCCTTGGTCCTCGGGTAAGCTTTTTGAGTTTTAATTTCAGATCTGCTTCTAATAACTGATGATCTGTATCACAGTCTGCACTTCGTAGGTTTTTTCAGATGTTATGCTTGATCTCCATCGTCTTTGTAGTAAAATATAATCTATCTGACTTTTGGTAATACTGTCTGGAGACTTTCATGTGAAGAATCTTCTTGGATGCTGTTTAAAAAGCGTGTTGGCTATCGTTAACTCATTTTCTGTGCAACATTCAATTAATTTGTCACCTGCATCATTTCTATTTCCTATTCCAAATTTTCCTAAAACGTGTCTCTCATTTTCAGTTCTTCCTGCACCTACTTTTGCATTAAAATCTCCCATTAGTATTGCTATATCATTATTACCAATCTTATTTAATGTGTCTTGTAGTGTGTTGTAAAAATCTTCAATTTCGTCCTCCTCTGCTTTTGAAGTAGGTACATATATATGTATGAGAGTTGTGTTTTTTGGACGGCCTTTAAGTCTAATATTGAGGATTCTATCACTAACTGGATTATATCCCATTAAAGCTTTTGCAGTTGTTTTATCTAAACAAAATGCCACTCCACTCTGGCCTCCGACGTCTCTGCCAGAATAAATGAAAATACTTCCATTTTTATTTGTAAAATGTCCCTTGCCGCTCCAGCAATGTTCACTAATTCCTAAAATTTGAATGTTTAACCTGTCAATCTCATCACACACTACTTTAAGCTTTCCCTAATACAGACTTCTCACATTCCACGTTGCTATTCTCACTCTGTTTCTTAGTCTGACACAGGGGATGTCCTTGGTAACACAGTCAGTATTAACTCCGTCATCACGATTACTAGTACTGGTCCATGTGTCACACTCTTCCCCAGTGTTATCTGATCTGCCTGGCCTGGGGGTCTCGCCACCAGATCTCTTTCTTATTATGTTTTCTTTCATGGTTGTTATGGTTTCTTGGCAAGTTTTGCAGAAGGTAGTTTGCCATTGCTTTCCTTCTGGGCAGTGACTGTACTAGTCGGTGGCCATAGCCATTGTCTCTACTGATGAGATCATCTGCCTATCGCCGCAGAGTGCAAGACCATAACCAACAACAATCTGTCGCCTGCTCTCACACTCCAACCACCACCTGCTTCCATGGCTTCACGTAACCCTGATCGAGGGGCTAAACGGGTACTCCACCTTGCCCAAGGGTGTCCCGTAGACTAACGGAGGAAATGAGGCGTCTTACATCTCCTTTGATAGGGGATACCCCTACTACGCTAACCGGCATGGGATATTACACATTAATAATAATCATCGTGTATGCACTACTCTTGAGCTCCAATGTGCAAAGTTGCCCAATGGGAATTGGAATCATCATCATCATCATCATCATCATCATCATCATCAACATCATCAACATCATCAACATCATCGTCACCATCATCAGGTTTGCCAGCCCGAAGATGGAGTAGACGACATTACATCATGTTACCCAGAGCCCTGTTTTCAGTAACTATATAAAAATGCTTAAATGTATATATATCCTGAAGGCGGAGCGGATCCTGACGTACTCAAAGATCCCTACCACGCTGGCTGGGGTGGCGACAGAATGCAGCGAGATGCCGATCATAGTTTCAATCAACAAGAGAATGCAGCGGCCAGAGAGATTCATCCCAAGGATCACACAATGCTCCAGATTTTAGAGGGCCGGCCACAGCAGAGCAACGTGTCGCAGTAAGACGGAAAGCTGCCGATATTGCACCGATCATCACGCCTTCAAGGAGTGTCTGCTCGCTAAGCTGGACACTGACTTCGGAGCACCCAACAACAAAAGAAAGTGCACCAACTGCCTGGGCAAACATGGAGCAAGATACCTGGACTGTCCTTACCTGCAACGACACAGAGACGTATTAAAGCTCGCCATCAGCACAAAGACACCATACAACGAAGTAAGGCGGAGATAAGAAACAGCCACGGGTATATCACAAGCGGAAAGAGATCAACGGCAAAAACAGATAGACGAGTTGAAGAGACAAGTCATGGCACTGCGACGCCGACTCCGACCAGCCACAATGAAAAACTACTGGCGGAAATGAAGGAGATCGAGCAAAACATCAAGCAAGAAGTGGAACATATGGCACTGATTAAGAAGGAGAACGAAGAAATCCTACAAACCATTAAATCAAGCTAGAACTACATATTTTCTGCTGCAGTATTTCCACAGTATTTTAGTTTCCCAGCCACTGCTACATGTAGTATGACCACAATATTTTAGTTTCCCAGCCACGGCTACATGTAGTATGGCCACAGTATTTTAGTTTCCCAGTCACGGCTACATGTAGTATTGGCACATTATTTTAGTTTCCCAGCCACGGCTACATGTAGTATAGCCGCAGTATGTTAGTTTCCCAGCCACGGCTACACGTAGTTTGGTCACAGTATTATAGTTTCCCAGCCACTGCTTCATGTAGTATTTCCACATTATTTTAGTTTTCCAACCACGGCTACATGTAGTATTCATTCATTCATTCATTCAGTAGCATGTCCTTTGCAGAACCTCGCTCCCATAACAACCTTCCGGAAAACTTCTCGATCTCAAGCAAGATGTCCCGCGTCTGATACACCCATCTGGAGATCATCCGCCACATCCTGCACCCATCTTCTCTTTGGCATTCCTCTTCCTCTCTTCCCAGGCATATACCCTTCCATTATTGTTCTCTCCAAACTTTCGTGACGTTTCAAGTGACCGAAATATTTCAATTTTCTTTGTTTTATCGTCTTTAATAGCCAACTTTCTTCAATATTCAACTCTTGAAGTATGGATGCATTTGTTCTTTTCTTTACCCAAGATATTCTTAGAACTCGTCTATAATATTTATATTCAAAGGCGTTTATGCGCTGTTCAGCTTGTTTAGTAAGTGTCCATGTCTCACAGGCGTATGTTGCAATGGGAAAGATGCATGCACTTAAAAATGTAATTTTTGTAGTTCTGTCTGTCCCACTCCATAATTTATTCAGCTGTTTTAGTCTTTGAAGAGCAATTGATAATCGCCGTTTAATTTCTTTCATTGTGTCGCCATTGTTGGTAATTAATGACCCAAGATAATCAAAATTTTCCATCACCTCCAATTTTTCCCCATTAATGTATATTTCTTTCTCCATAGTAGTTTTATCTGTATGCATTTTTTTTGTTTGCTTTGTTAAGATATAAGTTGTGATTTTCACGATTCAGTTGGGTTGAGGCTATTAGATTTTCTATGCCATCCTGTGTTGTGGAGAGTAATACTGTATCATCAGCATATCGAATCTCTGGTATGTCATAATCGCCGATATTTAGGGCATCATATAGCTCCCTGTGTATATCATCTCTTACATTTCTCATTATATTTTCGGCGTACAGGTTAAATAAATAGGGTGACATGTAAGTATGGCCACAGTATTTTAGTTTCCCCGCCACGGCTACATTTATTTTGGCCACAGTATGTTATTTTCCCATATATGATAGTGGCCATGAGCCAGTTTTTATTTCTCAATGTTCAGATCTTGTAGAATTTCAGGATGTGTTTCTTCTTTGACAACGATAGTCCAACAATCTGTCTATAAGACTTGAGGTACGATTCTATTTAGTGATTTTGAAATGGTCCATGACTCACGATAATGGCCAAACGAAAGATGCGTGTTCTCATCAGTTGTACTTAACATATGTGGTGATGATGTCATGTGCATGGTCTAACGTGTGTTTGACGTCTGGTCTCGTCGACTGCCAAAGAGAGAGTAAGATTGTCAGTCTATCCCTCCGTGCGATTCAGGCCTGCAGAATGTGATGACCCTCTGACACCAGAGACCATGCGCAGAAAACTACATTGGACATTGTATTATTTATTTATACGGTTTATCAAATACCACTCCAGACTCCATTTGGCATCACTTACCTTGTTTTTTGAATTTTACTTCGGTGTCGCCACATCTATACACGATGCAATCAATACTTTCTGGATGGTAGAAAAGTTGTCCGTGTAAATATCTGTGTCCCCATTTGTCGCAATGTCCTGGTGAGTATAGAAATGTATATCCCTCTTTATCGCAAGCATACATGTGTTGTATTCGAATGTAGGTCTTACCCAAGAAATATTTCACTTCAAGAGCTTCTCGGAAACTAATCATGAGCATGTGACTTACCTCTGCTGCAGACATTCATGCTTTGCGCAGATTTAGGTCCTGAGTGTTCTGAATCAAAAATGCTGATGATGTCCATCCATGACATCGTCCTTGTCCACCCAATGTCGTGTATCTTGTTCTGCGTCGTTCCCACTGATTTCCAGTCGTTACAATATCCACCAATGACCAGAGAATACAGTTTGTCTCTTTATTTTAGATGTATATAATGTTTACAACGTGTATATAATACCGGTCTACAATCATTTTGGTGTCTTAAATTGTAAAGCTGTTTTGAATTAATTATGTGTTGCTGATTCCAAAAATGTAATCACATTTTTTCCCTATCAGCTCTAGTTTTTGAGATAATTAAGTATGACATTCTTAGAGGGGCAATTATTATTACAAACCTAGAGTGAAGTGCCAACAGTGTCAGTTTGACCGTATATTTTATATTGGCACCTTAGCGTCATGACGGACAATAGTTTGTCACATTGTGCTTCAAACAGGCGTAATAACCACAACTCATGGCGATAGCAAATGTGACTGATCAGAATAATTCACACTGCAAATGCTAGTCCACAATGGATGCATGCTAACGCATGGTCATTTTTACCATCACGCACCATCTTACGCCTCACGCGCTCAGTGTCTGACATATATGAAATAATGTTTTCCTTTGTCTTCATTAAATTGCTGATATTTATACCCTACATGCAACACTTTAGGCGGTGGCTTGCTCCCAATGTGGATTATAATAGCCTGTATCAATCATGGTCCGTATAACAGAATGACTGTTATATAAGTTGCATGGCTGACAGTCGGGAATTGATACGGTGGAGCTCGGACATAAAAGTGAAATAGCGAAGTATTGCAGTGCAATTGAAATTAGTAATGATAGAAGCACTAAAAAGCACTAGAGTAATATCTAGGTATGACGTGGCGTCCATCACGTAGCTTGACAACAACGGCATTCTGAATAGAAGCCATCAAACCTTTGGCAGAGCAGACGTGTTGTTGAAAAAAGACACCGATTCCAACTGGATAGCAGAAAACACTTGATTGTAAGTAAAGATGACGAGGACAAGGAAAAGGAACATTGTCTTCTGTTTGGATACAGTACTGATTTGTCAGTAGAGAATAAAATGGAAGAAAAAAGCCACTAAATAAATAACTATAAGAATGCCTTTTTGTATCGTAACTGTCAAATGAGCAAAACATTATTTTATATGACCTGCCAACATGCTGCAACCACCATAAGAATCAGAAACAATAAAGAGAACCGCAACACCTATTTGAAGATGAAGCTCTTCCTTTTGTTTACCTCACTGAGATTGGTGAGTTTCGAGCTTCCATGTTGAGTTTTCGATGAAATTCAATAGTTTAACATCAACAACACTAAGTACGATGCCGGCATCTAACACAAATATACTATCCTGTGGCCATCATGGGCCTCTCCAAGACGATTGGGGCATAATGGTTGCTGGTACTGCCAAAGAGTTTTACCCATTTGGCTCCTAGAACCAGGATCGCTTTTGTTCTGTGTTGTCACGGAATATAACTGCAAACCTCCAGATTAACACCGCAGCTGTTGAGGAACGTCTCTATACCCAGTCTGACCTTGCGGAACACAACTGAAATCCTCTGGATTAACACCATAGATACAGATACTGGGATACGCCAATACGCCCAGTCCCGTCCTGTCCTTACCTTACAAGTGACAGGTTGACCATCGAAATCCAGTCGTTGCCACTGAGAACCGTCGCACCAAGCAGATGCCTTTACCCGAAACTAGTCAACCGGTAGGAATAAACAGCATCCCGTGAGGACCGGAATGAATTGCTTGACCGTACCACAGACTTGAAAGCACGTGAGGGGAATCTTATTCTGACGGAATCCGAAATTCAACGCTTTCCAGACATAAACTGCTTCAAATTTGGAGAGAGGGGATGCCGCAGGAGAACTGCAGCATCTGTCAATGCTATGTAATTATTGTTGTGTGTGTTGGTTTAATGTATGTGTCTTATTAAGAATACATTGTATAACATAAGGTAGAGAAGATATGGATAGCAAACAGACATTGTTAGGAAACGTATTAGGAAGTATGGAGAGGGCCATCGGCAGATTGGATATGTCGTTGAAAAACAAGGAGTGGCTACAGACATTGAACAATTTAGTGGACAGGCAAGACATTTCAAGAAATTGATGGTGGCCATCGAAACATATGCTTTTCTGATGGGCGCTACAGATGAAGGAAACAAATAAGAAAATAGCCTACCAAAGTATTTTATTTCCAGTCTCTGATCTTAACCCATCAGAAGCCAGGAAGCTGACAACAAGCAGCCCAATCTACGAAACGATTCAACACAAGCTACACAATAAAGGGCCCAAGTACAACCAAACTGATATAGTCAACGATTGTACGGGACCATTCGTATCTACTGCGGAAACAGAAACATTAGAATGACATTAGAGGAAAGATCACCTGAAACCTGGGAAGAATTCAAGAATAATTTAGCGCACACATACGCAGAAATCACAGATGCGCAACACGCTTTCTCAGTTTTAAGGCAATCTAGACAGGAGAAGGGAGCGGACTTTAATGAAATAATCTTACAAGAGGTGCATAAGGCGCATGTAATATTGAGAAGGAGTGTGAATGAAGCCGGTGAAAGACGAAGAAAATATGCATATCGCAATACGCAGCTACAAGAATTTAAGGTCTGAGATAGAGTATATTGTAAGAGTCATAAAAGAGATTCTAAATTTGATAACCGCTGGGTACCAGGCTATTATACTCCGTATCTTACTTTATTACAAATCAAATTGCTGGGCATACGACGCGTGTGCATGTATAACATTTAAGAGGAGATGATGAAAGAGGAATTGAAAATATCAATCCGGAAGAAAAATTTGGAAGGCGAACTATGTATGAAATTCCCCCAGAAATAGATAAAGTACTGGAGCATAGAGAGAAGGATTCGGAAGTGTATGATAGCTCAGACGAATTTCAGCATGTTTCGAGGCCAACCATTTCCATAGACGAAAAAGTACCGCAGTTAAAATTAACACGGAGCGTAATATAACTAGCAGAGACTATAGTATATCCTTTGATAAACAAGACGCTCCATACAGAAACACCAGGCAGGCTGTAAAGAGAAAATTAGACAACGGGAAATAGAAATTAAAAGAATGAGAAAAATTAGAAAGAAATCGTCCAGTGAAGAATCGATTCCAAGTTTTTAAAAGATTGCAGAGGCTTCACGATAGAGAAACCAGACTGGAATTTGAACAGATGAATTTAGAGGCCAGAAACACAGATTAGGGAGAATACAGAATGAGTGATGGAACAGAGGTGAAAGAAAATACAACCACCGGGGACGACTTATCAAGTTCTTGTTTTGATAACAGTGATGAAGAAGCCGGGAACGTTATGACAATTGTAGGGAGCAGTGCATATCTGAAGAATATAGTATTACTGATGAGAAACCTAGAGAGGCGACGAGATACCACGGTGGGATATCAAAATCCCAGATTAAATCATCACATCCCAATGCGAATTTCAGAAAATGACGGAGACATAAATTGTTATGAGTACTGGTGATAGACAAGAGATGACAGAGACGACAGGAGCTGATGAAAGATAGAGTAATTTGTCTGAGTTGATTCGAATCGGGTGTATGACGTAAATTGAGTTTTAATAACGAAGACACAAACAATAGATTGCACGATTTATTGCCTGGCATATTTCGCTGCATCTCGTCAGGTACATACTGCAGAAATCACACAACTTAACGTGAAATTAACTAGATAAATCCTTCAAGTTGAAATATACACATATTCGCACAGTAATGTCACTTATCTACCACGGTAATTTTAAGCTGACTAACATGTCTTTCTGTTTACACAATTCTGGCTTGCGTTGATAGATCATAATTGCTTCTGCAAATTTTTTGATTGATGAGAGAATTAACCAAAATATTTTTCTAGAAACCTTGATTTCCTTGTTGACTGTAGATTTGACAAGATTTGTAAATTGAGTTGTTGCACAAGATGGAGGAGTCAGACGGTTTCTGGGCGAACGATTTTGATGAGGGTATATGATTCTAGTTGGTACTTTGTATGGCTGCGCTAGTCGAGTCCAGTGATTATTTTGAAAAAAAGGAGTTTATGAATATATTGTTTTTCCTACATACTAAGGGTATGGATGCAAGAGGAAAAGGGTTTAAGAGAGATTGAGTAGCATACCTGAATACTGTGTAAGAATGTGGGTGAACTGAGTGTCCGGTGCACGCAATGATGGATGGAATCAATTTTTGAATTAAGTGGTTCTTTGTGATTGTATTGATTTTGGATTGTGAGAGAATTATTTTGGTTAGTCTTCCACCCATGACAGCAATGGGAGGAGTTTGTAAGTGTTTGTCTTTCGTTATGCATCTGGGCTTCTTTTGTCGAGATTTAAATACAGATTTAACAAAAGGGGATTGTTTTGTTAGGGAGGGGTTTGGAAAGGATATTCGACTTTCGACACTCGAATAAGGTTTCTAGAAAAATATTTTGGTTAATTCTCTCATGAAGCATAGCTAGAGTAACATGTGAGGGAAATGTGATTGTGTGCGTTATTGTTAGTAGAACTAGGGGCGGTTTGGTTTGTTGTGCGAAAGCGAGTTGGAAGTTTTTGAAAGGATGAAAGAGGTTTGTGACTAAATATGACTGGGTTGACACGTCTCTTGGGTGAGATGTTGCATAAAATTATTAGTTTTTTGTTGTTGTTGGTTACTCTTTGTCTCTTATTTTGGTGGCCACCGTTCGTTTTTCCATGTGTTGTAATTTATTGTGGGTTATGTTGATGATGATGATGGATTTAATTTATGAAGATATATGTTCCCTGCTAAGAGAGAATAGTGGACAATGATTGTTTGTATGGTTAGCAGCAGATCGCTGATAATAACCATAATGTATATGAGAAGAAGAAGAAGTAAAATATTAGTATATCCAGGATTAGCCCGTCACCACCATTCCTCATTGGGTCGATTCGCGCCCATAAGGGGGCTCGAATAGGAGTCCGAACCGACCCCCTATTCGCACCCCTAAGGGTTCGAATGGGGGTCCGAACCGACCCCGATTCGCACCCCTAAGAGGGTCGAACAGGGGTCTGAATCGACCCCCATTCGCACCACCTAAGGGCTCGAATAGGGGTTCGAACCGACCCCAGCAAGAGAGCGCGCCTCGGTAGTATCATTCTAACTCGATATATTACTCATAGCCAGACCTCCGCTGAGATATATAATTTTGGAATTAACTATAGCTCAAATTTCGTCGGGGCAACCTTGAGTGCGATCAACCATATTTTGTTATAGGGGTGACTATACCTCGATACACAATTAGAGCGGCACCAACCAGCCATATCAAGATGCGCACCACTACAAACATGTGAATACGAACGAGAGCACTCGGTGAGCGGACACACTCTCTCGTCGAGCACCACCAACACAAATTGCTGGGCTGGAGATTGAGTTGACCTTTAACGACGCTTCCCGCGTGATTCGCGCAACTAGCAAAGATGCTGGCAATTCCAGTATTCCCTAGAAAACATCTGTCTCGAGTACGAAGTAGTAACTGAACCCACATTGGCCCGGCTAATTCGGAGCATGTTGGAAAACCGTATGGTGGTGTTATACGAGCGGGTCCTAAGGCATAGACGGATCCCTCAGAAAAAGTACGACTCGATATGGAACATAAATCTTAACACGCCCTGTAAGTCTTTGAAAGGCATTCTCCTATTATGGGAGGATCGCGCCAACCACACAGATTTTGCATGCCAAACAGAATTGTTTTACAACCCGCAGATCACCAAAGTTGAAGTCATCGTAGAAGGACAAGCCAATCAGCTATTTGCGCACGGCTTAGCGCCACATCAGCTCTGGGACGAAGCGAGGAAATTCTTCGCCGGCGGCCTCAAAAGGCACCCTGAGACAAGTGCAGTCGCCAAAGCGCTAGGATTGTTCGATGTCAGTCTAGGGGAGTACTTGACAAAAAAAATGTGCTTGTGGCTGGACTTACAGAACTCCGACGATGACTATCTTCACGGCAGCGGCCGGCGTGTAGAGAACAGCTCTGAGGGCATCAATCTCCAGATCACGAAAGAGGCTGAACGGAGCCTCTGTACTGCTACGTTTATTTGGTTATGTACGGACAGCTTAACATCGACACCGGGAGATTCATTAGTTCTGTTTATTAATGGAGTTCCCGCTTAAGCCACACTCGGCCATCATCACGGGCCCCACATCGTGTGGTAAAACAGAATTCATTCTCGACGTCCTGTAAGGCCCGTACAGGGATGTTTTCGAGCATATTGCCATTGCTTGTCCTTCGGTACGATATAATGAAACATACCGTTCCCGGCCGTGGATGTGGTCAGATCTCGAGGTCATCATATTTGACCCCGGTGATCGGCTGCTCAAATGGCTAGAGGCCTTCTATAAAATGTTTCAGGGGACACCGAAGTTATACATCATTGATGACTGCAGCGCAAAGGACGCTATTGCTCAGAAGTGGACGATGTTGACTTATCTAGCTTTTAGCGGTCGACATGACCAGCAAAGTGTGTGGGTTCAAACCCAGAAGTACAACGCCGTTACGAAAGGTCTCAGAGCGCAGACACAGTGG
Organism: Cepaea hortensis; assembly: GCA_963921405.1. Taxonomy (NCBI): domain Eukaryota; kingdom Metazoa; phylum Mollusca; class Gastropoda; order Stylommatophora; family Helicidae; genus Cepaea; species Cepaea hortensis. The sequence goes on from OY992888.1 coordinate 81,478,247, forward strand.
GTGGCGCTCTTCCATTCAAGGATAAAAGGTAGAGGTGAAGATTGCCTTAACGTGAACTACGTCATCCACTCTCGGGAGGAACGTGATGGGGTGCGAAAGCAACTCCAATCTAATGCGTTCTCAAAGTTGGTACTGAGGACCAAGTACCCGTTTTCTTCTAAAGTGCTCAAAGCTGGTGAGGTTTGTTAGATACAGATACTAAGCATATGTTAAGCATCAGCTAAGCACCACTTACGCATGTATGAAGCAGTGCTTTGGTACTCCGTAACAGCCTTAGTTGTATTACAACTGATAAGCACATGTTATGTGCTTGGATGGGCTGTGCATTCCTATATTAGAGTTAGACGTTGGGTATTTGCAAACGCCGTGATGGATTGTGACACCATACTCGACCAGCTGTTATGTGAAGAGGAAAAGCCAGCAGAGTCTGCTACGAATACACATGCAACAACGGATACACATGCATCAACACCTACAATAACGCTACAATCCGGACATGCGTTGCATCGTGAAAGGCTGGCAGAACTTGCGGCTGGGAGACGTGCTGGGCAGTGTATAGGAGGTAAGTACTCCAAACTTCTAGTGGAACAGGTTGAAGCCTTGCCTGATCAAGAAAGTGGGAAGCTATATGCGAGGCACGAGGCGAGGCTTGGATTTGCAATAAGAAATACCCTGGGGACGGCTATGCTGCAGATATACGCACAAGTGGCAAATATGTCCCTCCCCATTGCCGGTAATCAAGCTTTGGTGACAGACCTGGAGGCCGACCCGTTTCTAGGGCATGCGCTAAACACGGTTACATGTGAACTCTACCATAAGTTCGCATGTGCTTAGCATCTGCAACTGTTGCGCTAGCAACTTTTAGGCACTGTCGTTTTGGACATATCTGTCCTAAGCAAGAACAAGATGGAGGAGGAGACCCCCGAAATCGCTTCACAGGAGACGCCGTCGGAGAAACTAGTGACGAAGGACCCCAGAAAATTTGCGGCTGGGAAGAGAGTAGCTGCTGCTCGAAAGACTCGTTAATCAGAGAGGTTGTCTTTGGATCTGCAGCAGGCTGTTCGTGAGAAGAAACAAAAGTTAGCACAGGAGCATTAGCAGTTCCCACCGCTGTTTCCAATGCTGCCCGTTGATTACCGCGGCTGGACTCCCTGGATTATCGGAGTGACTGGCGTTGTAGTTGTCACGGTGTAATTGCTAGGCAGAAATTGCGGCGGACTAAAGCGCCTTCCCCGCCCTCCAGGTGACCGGAGACTAATGTATTAAAAGAATAGAGATCCATTTTATATGGAATAATAGCAAATGTTGACGGGGGAGCTATCCTTAATGCTGCTTACCATGGCGCAATGGTGGCCGCGCTTACGGTAGGCATCGCAAAACTGACCAAATTTATTTTCAAAGGGGCAACTTTGCCCAAGCTCGACGCTGATATGTTTGACATTGGGATGATGGTTTTAGACATGTCCATCGCCATTGCACTCCGAGATTTACTTATCAAAGTGGGCTTGATCTCCGCTGATATATTGCATAAGCCCTCCCTCTAACTATGGGCACTGTCGCAATGATGATAGGGGGTGCCGTTGTCAATGCATTCGCGTTTACGGGGGGCGACTACCTCTTTTCCAAGCCAGGGCATACAGACGCCCATGAAGAAATGAGGCGGCATGATGAGACTGTCGAGCGGCTACAGGCGGCCCAGGCTGAGTCGACGAGAAAGAGAACCGCGCGACTGGACTGGCTCAACGAGGAGCTACAGTGCGGAGGCTATGATGTTCACTCTTTCCAGGATGTCGACCAGGCCATGCGGGAATACAGCCTGAATTCCAGAAAACGTGTAGATCCCCTCGAGCCTGAACCTCGCCTGTCGGATTTCTACGTGCCATCCGAGCCGCAGAAAGACCGAGAGATCACTTTCATCATTCTTGGGCTGGCAGCGCCGGGTATTGTTGCTTATAAATTGCTTTAGAGATTGGCCACTGCTACAAAGTAACAAATGAAACGTCTAGAGGACATCTACTACTATTGGAAAGGCTATTGGAAAGGCTTGGTGGCCATTAAGATGCTCACTGCTGCCGCTCATGTTTCAGATGATGTTGCCCGTGACTGGCTCAAGAAGCAAGCTATTTTTCTTCAGATCTATCTGCTCGCTCCTCGTTACATTCCGAGGTCATCTATTGATGAAGATATACCGAATGCCGTCCAACGGGCTGACTTGCTCTACCTACCACATGACCGGGTTGGTCATAAGACATTTAAGTATGCCTTGACGGTTGTGGATTTTGCCTCTCGGTTTAAAGAAACAGAGGCTTTGACTGACAAGAGCAGCGAAGGGGTGGCTTTGGCCCTTGAGCGAATTTACAAACGCAGCCACTCAAATGGCCACAGCTTCTGCAGATTGACCAGGGCGCGAGTTTATGGTTGCCGCGAGCCAGCTGGCAGCGAAGTATAAGACACAGATACGACGTGGAGAAGCTGGGAATCACCGGCAGTAGGCGATCGTCGAGAGGTTCAATAGCACTCTGGCAGAGAGACTGTTCGGTGCCCAATATGCCCAAGAGCTACAATTGGCAGCTCGAGGGTCCTCTGAACGTTCAGCTGAATGGGTTCAGGCTCTTCCTCATGTGGTCGCGGCGCGTAACGGTGAGGTGACTCGTTTGACGGGTCTGAAGCCGGTTGACGCCATTAAGGATACGTCTGTATTGCATACGCCGGCCGCTCCATCTCACCGCGTTATCGGCCTCAAGGAACATGTGATTCCGTCTGATGCTCTAGTTCGGTATCTGTATGCAAGCTCGCCTGGGGAGCATGAGCTTGAAGGTGGCCGGCGCCGGGCGACTGATCCTTCGTGGTCATTAATAGTACACACGGTTCGTAAAGCTGTCTGCCAAGATGGGTGGCCTGTGCTGTACTACCTGGAGGACGGGCTGGCTCGGGGCTTTGTTCGTGAAGAGCTGATGATTGTTCCTCCCGACACCCAGATGCCTCCTTACCGGATCCGGTGAGGTCTCATTTCACGGCGACCTTGCGGTACTCGAGGAGCTGCGTGTGGATACCGTCGGGTAAGACATACCGTTTGTCATAATACGCGCTGAGGCCCAGCTTGCATTGTTGGTAACAGGCCATCTGCCCATTATGCATGCACATCCCTCGGTTCTCCACTCTGTCTATGGACCCCTCTAAGGAGGCTTTGTATCTCCCCCAGGTCATGGTGTTCTGCCTTTTCCCCACCCCCTTGCACGAGAACTTCGTGTTCACGTCCCCGTCGAAGATGTAGCATTTGCTGCAGAGGGGGATGCCTCGACTCCCCTCAAACTCGGTCTTGAAGATGCCGGGGGCTCACCCGCTCCATTTGTCCCAGGTAAGCCACTCCCTCTTCACAGATTGAACTCCTTTTTCATCTCAGGCTTTACCGCCTCCTCGAGGTTGAGGGTGCTCAGCGCGATGTACAGGCTGTCGGTGTCCATCTGCATGACCTCATAGTCCCTGCGATCCAGGAACCGGTCAAGAAAGTCATTGTAGAATTCTAAGATGCGGAGCTTGGCCAATGGATACATGGCGATGCCTACCTGGAAAGGACGCTCGATGACCACACGTGGCTTACGAGATTTGATCTCGTACGCGTCGCCTATCTCTGTGAGGTCGTCAAACCAGGCCGAACGTAGTGCCTGATCCACTGTTTTTTTCGTCTCGGGTGTAGCTGGTGTTGGTGTGGCGCTCGAGTGCCTCGATGAGCTTTCCGTATGCTGAATTGCCTAGAAGCTTCATAACCTCGGCCAGCATCGCCTTCGCTTTGCCCACATCCCCGAGGCGGCTCGCTTCGGTTACTTGATCAAGAAACCACGCGAAGAGCTTCTTTGGCTCATACTGGATGACTGTATAGACCGCCTCCAGCTCGAGTCCGTGCTCTAGATACCATTAAAACAGAGGGGTGTACAGCAAGATCTCGTTGGCCTCAAGGATGCCCAAAAGTTTCTTACACCCCGACCGCTGGTGGCCGGTGCGTTTCAGGTATTCCAACATCTCCGGCGCTACTAAGGTCGCCGGTACCGCCTGTTTCATAAAGAGGGGCGCCATTTCTTCGAAATTTGGGAATAAGGCTTTGGGGGTGGAGATTTTTCACTTGACAAATCCAAAAAGCTGGCCTTTTAACATCTGCTGCGCGATCTTGGGGGATACCTCTTGGGGGTTTTCTGCATGAAGCACTCGCTCTTTCCCGCACGGCATGTCCATAGCCATGGTGCTGAGGTAGAGCGCGATAGCGTCGTACCCTTTTGCTGTCCTGCACAGCTTCCCCTTTTGGTATTGGTGTGACCGGATTCTGGTGACCCCCGCTTCGTGGTACCGGGTGAAGACTAGCGACGGCCCTCCCATCACTGCTGCTTTTAAGAGTGGGTACGCCTCCTCTCCTGGGGCATACAGCTCGCCGGATTTGGTGCCCCTGAAAAGGTATTGTAGGGACACCCAAGAGAGGCTGCACGCGTCTTTGAATATTCCCCGCTCTCCGTAGAAGGCCTTCATCTTCCCTAAGGCCTCGATGCCTGGGCAGACGTCGAGGTTGTTGTAGTACCTTAACCAGTCGGAAAACGTGGTCATTCCTTTTTCCTTGAAGAGTCGCTTGCAACTCCTCCACTCCTCCAGCATGAGCACGTATCCACCCTTTAGGCTGGAATACCACGCGGGTTAATCGGGCAGACCTGGGTAGTTAAGCTTCTCAGGTGTGTCGAGCCACTCATACGGCAGCCACGATTTGGTCGCCGTGCAGCCATAGGCTCACACCCATGCGTCGTACGTGGTGTCGGGGGCCAGGTAGTTGAGATTATCAAGGAACTTGAACTCGGGTATGACGATGAACATTGTCTTTGTTCCTTGTGCGGCCACGTTGATCTTCCGGCAGGTGCCGGCGAGCTCCGCTACGAAGTGTTCCTTGATTATGTTTAGGTCGTACCGGCCTGAGCTGAAGCCCAACAAAGGGACGTGCCCACACCACTGATGCATTTCTTCTGTTGTTGTGGGTGCAGCGTGTCCAGTTCTTCCGGGAGGTAACGCGCTCCTATCTCGGCCCGTATAGCGGTTCCGCACCATCGCAGATCCGCCATGAAGTCAGCTATCAAGGCTTTTGTGTCTGCGTTGCTCAGGTGGGTCGGCTGCTCCTCTACGGTGTTCCCCAGCGAAACGGATATCGGAATCTGGTGGCTCTCATAGGTGAGGTCGGGGTTGGGGCGCTGGGCTTGAGCCTTGTCATGCCAGGCCTCAAAGTTATAAAAGATCGCGTGGGGGTGGACCACAGTCTGCACCTGAGGCATTGGGGCGCGAGACAGAGACGGTAGCCACACTCCCACACTACCATCAGTTTGTAGCCAGAGGCGGCGGAGGGTTTTCTGATACAGCTCGTCGGCGTTGGTGGGCCTTACTGTGGGTGGGACACCCATGCCATTGGCAGCCGTGATATTGGTACAGCGTGAGGGTGGTGGGGTCATAGCCGTCCACCAAACGGTTAGCGATTCATCGCTCTCCCTCATTCCCACAGTATGCGTGGTGGATGTGGTGCCCTGATTGTTCGGCTATGTGCTCTAACCATAGGATGGAGCTGCGGCTGGCGTCGTTTTGGGGGGTAGAAGACTTTTTCGTATGCCGACTGCGGCCGCTCCACCTCTTTCCCTGTATGGAGGACCTTCGTTTCCTCTCTGCTGCAGCGTTCAGCGTCGCGCTGGAGATGACATGCCTGGGTGAAGCGCTGATTGCAATGCTGACACTGAAAGAGCTTCGCCAGCTATGGCAGGTCGGTTATAAGAAAGGCGTGATTTTCATAAACCCCGATCGTCATCGGCTTGGTGCCGACGCACTCGTAGTTCGCGGGCCGCCTTACCAACCGCCAGACTCCCTCTTCGGTTGGCTTGTAGAAGAGGATCCCTAACTTCAACTTCTCCTCAAACTCTTTTAACGAATCCAAGCCTGGCTTGTCTGGGGTGTCGGTGCCCTAACCCTGTGTGCCAACTCTCGGGCTTTAGTGGTGCAACGGTCTTACCTCTCGCCGTAGTGGACGGCTAGGCCTGGGAACAGACAATGGTTGTAGTTGTATGTGTCCAACGCGTACAGCCCCTGCTTTTTCTGCAGCAAGTCTGGCAGTCGCCCTGCCCCAAATAGAACCTGGGGAGTGAGGATCGACTTCACCTCGACTTGCAACCACCTTGCAAAGTCCCACTTGGTGTTGGGGCGGTCGATTTGGTTGGTGTCGAAGCGGATCTCATCACGCTCTGCCAACCACTCTGCAGCTGTTGCAGTGTGGTTTATCAACTCACGGGACCCGCGTAGGGTTTTGTGGTACAACATGACGTCTCCGTTTTCGAAGTTTCCGGTTAAGTAGGTGTAGGCGTACCACAGATAGAAGGCTGACCTCAATGCCTCGATGTGGGGCTTGAGCCTCTCTACGATCGGACCGTCTAGCCCTTGAAAGAGCTTCCATGTGATTGTTCGCCTCCCCGCTCTTCAGTATCTTTTTGAATTACCTCCTCTAGGAGTTGGGGACCACGCTGGGCGATGAGTCGAGCCAGTGGCTCTGGGTTTAGATAGCGCCAGTGGCGCCTTCTTGAGTTGGCGTGTAAAACGGCGAAGCGGTGTGTAAAACGGCGTATTTACGCGCTCGGAGGGAAGCGGTGACTTTGTCTTCCAACCGCGCAGCCTCCCGCGAGTGCTGTGCCGCGTCCTGGACTCCCCCCCCCCCCCCCGAAGAGCTGGATACCGTCCCTTGGTGGCGGCCCACTCGAGTCGGGTGGCGCGGACTGCGTCTCCTGAGCTTTCTCCCGGGCAAGGACGACCTTGCGGCGGTGGCTGTATGTCATCCCGTACTGGCGAGCTTGATTTTGCAACTGTTTTAGGATGACCAAGATTACTACTGGACTCGTACCCTCAATACTCCACTTTTCTCTAAATGGAAATTTCTTTTGCTGGAATTTAAATATTTATTCTTTTCAGGCGCCTCCATTCACAGAGGAACGGGCCCTCCTGCTGGTATCGCAGTTTGTGGTATTTAATGTTGGCTCCGCACGGCCGGCACAGGGCTAGGGTGCAATGCCTCCCCCCTTCTTGAGACGCGCGTTGTGCTTCCGGCAGAATTCCCCCCTACACCGCCGCTCACACTGGCGCGTCGTCCCCAACAATAGCCGCCGACACGTGTTCATGGTGCGTACCCCTATATCTTATACATCATTAAATAATATATCTGAATGATACTGCGGAGGTCTGGTACTGGCTATGAGTAATATATCGAGTCAGAATGATACTACCGAGGCGTGCCTCTCTTGCTGGGGTCGGTTCGAACCCCTATTCGAGCCCTTAGGGGGTGCGAATTGGGGTCGGTTCGGACCCCTATTCGACCCCCCTTAGAAGTGCGTATCGGGGTCGGTTTGGACCCTTATTAAAGCCCTTAGGGGTGCGAATAGGGAGTCGGTTCGGACCACTATTCGAACCCCCTTATCGGCGCGAATCGACCCAACGCGGGAGTGAGGGGTGGTGGTGACGGGATAATCCCGGATATACTACTAAACTAGATATAGTGATGATTGTTTGTCAGCAGATCGCTGACAATAACCATAATGCATAATCGAATAAGAAGAAGTAACATAGATGTAGTAATGATTGTTTGTATGGTTAGCAGCAGATCGCTGTCAACGTCGCTTTAAAGTCGCTTTAAAGTCGACAGGGTCGACTTCATTACACCGGGATTGTATCCCATATGGCTCGGTCTCTTTCCGCAGCGCGGAAAGCGTCGCACAAAGCACGAACTCCGTAGCTCTAGCGACGACCCACAGGAGTCTCCAAAAATTTCACTCGTGAACCGAAGGACGCGACCCTGAATCGAACCCACAACCTTCGAAGCCCAAGTCAAATGGCTTGACCACTTCGCCACGGAGACTGTCAATATGATTGCAATGAAAGATCGCTGTCAATAACCATAATGTATATGATAAGAACAAGAAGTACAATAGATATAGTAATGATTGTTTGTATGGTTAGCAGCAGATCGCTGACAATAACCGTAATGAATATGTTAATAACTAGCTGACCCGGCCCGGCTTCGCCCACACCCTGGTGGGAAGCATCTCATTTAATTCATATAAGTAGTCATATAAGCTCCTGTTCCCGTTCCGACTATCTATCTGTCTGTCTGTCTGTCTATCTGTCTGTCTGTCTGACCCGGCCCGGCTTCGCCGAGACCCTGATGGGGAGCATTTAATTTAATTCATATAAGTAGTCATATATGTTCCCGTTCCCGACTATATAACTGTCTGTCTATCTGTCTGTCTGTCTGTCTGTCTGTCTGTCTGTCTGTCTGTCTGTCTGTCTGACCCGGCCTGGCTTCGCCCAGCCCCTGGTGTTGAGCATCTCATTTAATTCGTATAAGTAGTCATATAAGCTCCCGTTCCCGTTCCCGACTATCTACTGTCTGTCTGTCTGTCTGTCTGTCTGTCTGTCTGTCTGTTATTAGAAAGAGCACTTGAAAGATCTTCACATCTTCCCCCAACAATTAACTTGGGTAAATGGAACGTCTTATTTAATTCATATTCGGCCCCTGCTCCCGTTCCCGCTCCCGAAAAAGACGACCCGGCACGGCTTCGCCCAGTCCCTTGTAGGGAGCAGGAGGGAGGAGGAGGAGACAGGAGAAGGAGGGAGGAGTAGGAGGAAGGGGAGGGATTAGGAGGAGGAGGGAGGAGGGAGAGGGAGGAGGAGGGAGGAGGAAAGAGGAGGAGGAGAAGAGGAGGAGGAAAGATGAAGGTGGAGGGAGAATGAGGAAGAATGAGGAGGGAGGAGGAGGAAGAGCGAGGAGGAGGGAGGAGGTAGGAGGAGGGAGGAGGAGGGGAAGAAGGAGGGTGGAGGATGGAGGAGGAAGAGGGAGAAGGAGGGAGAAGGAGGAGGAGGAAGAGGGAAAAGGAGAAGGGAGAAGGAGGGATGAGGAGGAGGGAGAAGGAGGGAGGAGGAGAAGGGAGAAGGAGGGAGGAGGAGGAGAGAGGAGGAGGGAGGAGGAGGGGGAGGAGGAGGAGAGGGAGGAGTTGGGAGGTGGAGGAGAGAGGAGGAGGAGGGAGGAGGCGGAGGGAGAGAGAGAAGGAGGAGGGAGAAGGAGGCAGGGGGGAGGAGGGAGGATGAGAAGAGGAGGAGGGAGAGGGAGGAGGAGGGAGGAGGAGGGAGAAGGAGGAGGGAGGAGCAAGAGGAGGGAGGAGGGACGAGGTAGAGGGAAGAGGAGGAGGATGAGAGAGTAGGAGGGAGGAGGAGAAGAGAGGAGGAGGGAGGATGAGAAAGAGAGGTTGGAGGAGGGAGAGAAGGGAGGAGGAGGGAGGAGGAGTGAGGAAGAGGGAAGAGGAGGGATGAGGGGGAGGAGGGGAGGCGGGGAAGGAGAGAGGAGGAGGCGGCGGAGGAGGAGGGATTAGGAGGAGGAGGAGGGAGGAGGAGAGCGAGGAGGAGGGAGGAGGGGGAGGAGGGAGGAGGAGGAAGGAGGAGGAGGGAGGAGGAGGAAGAGGGATGAGGAGGATGGAGGAGGAGGAGGAGGAAGAGGGGGAGGAGAAAAGTAGGAGGAGGAGGGGAGAGGAGGAGAAGGGGGAGGAGGATTATAGTGCATATTCCTGTAGATAACTGCAGCAAAAAGGTCCACCTATTTGAGAAATATGCAACAATATTACATGTATAGCAATTCTATTAGAAGTTATGTCCCTTTGCTACATATACATTATAATGTAAATGAAATATTAAATAATATTAAGAAAATATGTTTGTACATTTAAAAAAAAAACTATGACAGTTGGCTGCACGGGAATGTGAGGAAGACGTGTAGAAATTTTCATCTCAATCGGATGGATCATTCGCGAACGCATAAAGGACATACAGACAGACAGACGGAGATTGCCTTTTATATATAAGATAGATAAGAAGTAATATAAATATAACAAATGATAATTGTTTTGCTTGGCTGCGGATGGCTGTTCATGAATCGAGTAGATGAGTCGAATATGCGGATGTTTTTATTTTCTTTTTTTGTGCTACTCGATATATTTTTTTTTTTTTTTTGGGTGTTACTCGATGTTTTTTTTTTTTTTTATGTATAGATGAAGAAGAAAACGAATAATTGGTGATTAAAATTATGTATAAGTAGATTATGTATTGAATATGTAATTGAATTAGTGAGTACTACACGTTGGTATATTGGTGTTAGTCAGAGAGATTTATGGTATATTAGGAAATATTTTTTTTGTTGATTAGCGGTTGTTAGAAGTTAGAATTTAAGATAAGAGTTTTAGGTTAGAGTGTTGTTGTTAATTAAAATTTAGAGTCCTGAGAAAACGATATGGTTTTGTTCTAAGACTTTTCTTTAAAAAGTCCATGTTGAGTTTTCACTGAAATTCAATAGTTTAAAACCAACAACACTAAGAACGATGCCGGAGTCTAACATAAATATACGATCCTGTGGCCATCATGGGCACATCCTAGGCGGTTGGAGCATAATGGTTACACACATCTTTGTATCGTAGTAGAGGCCGACACTGGGTTCTCTTACACATCTGTAATTCACCAAATAATATGTCCTGTGATATTCTACCACAATCAATACTACTAACGTATTCTATCCATCTAAGTCTACAAAGACTGAGCATAACAAAAACTATCATACAACCCGATATATCCACTACTTCAGTATTTGCGAATGTGTCTTGCCACTTAATGCCAAGTATTTTTCGCAGACACCACATAATAAAGCTGTTTAAACCGTTCTCTTGGTGTGATTAAGTAGTTGACCGTGCTTCGCTGCCATAAAGAGAGTACTAAGGACACAGGCTTGACAGACAAGGATGTTTGTGTTGGCAGTAAGCTTCCTGTTATTCCAGACTCTTTTTGTGAACCTGTTTATTGTTGTTGCTGCCTTACCAATCCTGACGTTGAGTTCCTAATCTAGGGATAATTTGTTTTGTGGTAAAAGCTTCACAACCTTCCCGGGAATGCGAATTCTTGCTGGACGAAAGAAGTGCGAGAGTGCGTCACATGAGGCACGGCAGTGCTCTTGGGAACATAATAAGACACACGAGGAACTCAGCCAGGGAGATCCCCACAGTGCTGAGAAGATTTAAGTCGATGAGTGACGCACCCGAGAAACCTTCCGATAGTCTCAGGGTGAAGATCAAGTTCGCCTATGCCACTAGGAAGGCATAGTGGGCACAATTAGATTAAACGTTGTCCCGTGTATTCCAGGAAGAACTAAAACACAAATCCCTTGAAGAGAAATTGCTAAAGTTCGGAGAGATTGTTTACCTCTACTCGCTGATTCAGTTTGGTAGCTGCGAGAACGAACGAACGAGGGGGAAGCAGCTACTCCGCTGAAGACCAGGCGGTAGAAACTGCTGGAGGAGGTAAGAACACAAAAGAAAGCCGCTCGAAAACAGTGTAAAGCATCACAAGAGCACGAGAAAGAGGGCTTACGCCAGATGTGGCAACAGCTAAAAACCAGGCACAATAACCTGCAGAAACATGCTATAATGCTGGAAGGAACGTGACAGATTCTTTCGGGAACCATACAAGTTTGCACGGGACTTGTTCGAATAGCCGCGATCCCGCAACCTCAATGTCAGCAAAGAGGAGCTGGAGAACCATCTCTTGACGACGTACTCCGATACTCAATCTCGGAGAGATTGAAGGGCTCAAACTGATGAGGAACCAACTCTGGATTTCAATGCCAAGCCTCCGATGTGGAGTGAGGTGGTTGCAGTAGTTAAGGAAGCAAGAGGAAAGTCGGCACCGGGCCCCATCCATGTGCCTTACACAGTCTATAAGAGGTGCCCGAATGTCCTCCTAAAACTGCACCGGATACTGAGATCCGCATAGAAAAACACACATGTCAGAAAAGCAACGGAATCTACATTCCCAAAGAGCAAAACTCAGTCAATCTTGTCCAATTCAGGCCGATCTCTCTCTTGAACGTGGAGGGGAAAATATTCTTCTCTGCCATGGCCAACCGAATCACGAAGTACTTGATTGAGAACAAGTACGTAGAGACAGCGATTCAAAAATGGAGGGAAGGGGGATACCTTGTATTCCCTGTTGTCTTGAACACGGTACCTTGATCTGGGAAGCTATCCAGAGAGCGAAGACGGAGAAGGAGGAACTCCACGTGATATGGTTGGACCTGGCCAACGCGTATTGGTCAGTGCCCTATCAATTGTTCTGATGTGCACTCAAGGCTTATCACGTGCCCGAGAACATTACGGAAATGCTTATGCAGTACTTCACGGGCTTCTCTCTACGTTTCTTGACCAAGTCGTTCATGACCAGATGGATCGACCTGCAGGTGGGTATTGCCATGGCATGTAAGATTTCGCCGATATTATTTGTCATGGTCATGCAGATCATCTTCGATGCGGCATCTGCTTACACACACGGTCCGAAACTCAGCGAGAGAAAGAACATTTCGCCGCTAAAGGAATTCATGGAAGACACGACAATCCTGACACCGAAAGAAAGTGATGCGCGCAGCATCCTCCCAGGACTGGATGATCTGATTCGCTGGTGTAGGTGGAGCTTCAAGCCTAAGAAAGCTATAAACCTGTCAAGGGTAGAGAGGCGGAAAAGGTTATTCATGATTGCCGGACAAGCAGTTCCCACGGTGTTCGAGGAACATGTAAAGAGTCTCGGTCGTGTGTACGATTCAACCCTGACGGACAGCAACGCGGTGGTAGAGATGCAAGAAGTGTTGACGAACGGCCTGCGTACCATCTGTAAAACCAGGCTGATAGTCAAATTCAACATCTGGTGCCTCCAATTCATGCGTATCCCGCTGCTTATATATGATATAGGCACGACCACAGTGTAAGTGATGGAGGTAAAAATAAGCAGCTACACAAGGAAATAGCTTTGAGCACCATCTCGTCTCACGACGGTCGCATTCTATTGCATGCAGAGTAAGTTCGTCCTCCCATTCCTGTCCCTCATGGAAGAGATGAAAGTCGGAAAAGCCCGACTCGCGATAATGTTGCACGTATCTCCAGATGAAACGGTCAGCGCCTAAGTTCCCACCCTGAGAATGGGCAGGAAGTGGAAAGTCGTCAGCGCAGTCGAAGATGCCCAGGCTGCACTCCAGCTGAAGGAAGTCATGGGGCTCTCCCAGTCGGAGAGAAGGGAGTCCGGATACCACGACAGAGACCCGATGTGGTCTAAGGCGACGACTAAGGAACGCAGAGACCTGGTGGTTAAGGTGATCCGAAAGGGAGAAGATTCCGAAGTCCGCGTGGCTGCCCAACAGGCGCAGTAGGTCCAATGGATGTCATCGGAAGATATAGTACAGAGATCGCTTACCTGGAATGATATGTGGCGTATGTCACCACTGCGTCTACGTTTCTTCATCCGATCCCTCTACGATGTCTTGCCATCTGCTGCCAACTTGGTCAAGTGGGGGAAGCCACCAGCCCGTCCTGTCCCCTCTGTAAAATGTTTCAAACAGCGGGACACGTACTGTCCACAGGTAAGATCGCCTTGACCCAAGGCCGATTTACTTGGCGCCACAACTAAGTTCTTACTGAGTTGGCGATCATAGTGGATGTAGCCAGAATGCAGGCGAACAGAGGGCCCCGGCGGAGACCGGCCAGAATTTCCTTCATCCCAGCCGGGCAACAAAGCAGAGACCACGGTGGCCGATCTCCCGGCTTGCCACACCCAACCGTTCTCGCTGGTGCGTAGTACTGGGAACTGACCGTGGATCAAAAGTGCCGTGGAAAATACCTTGAGGTGATCCAAAAGTTTGGCTTACGACCTGACATCGTTCTTTGCTCTTCGTCAACCAAGCAGCTAATGCTGATTGAGCTCACAGTCCCATACGAATGCAATATTGAGGAGCAACATACGTATAGGATAGAGAAGTACGATAACATGGTTGCAGGTCTTAAGCTGGAGGGAAACACCGCCAGGCTACCCGCCGTTGAGGTAGGGCCAGAGGTCGTCTCCCACTCCGTGTATGAAGTGCTAAAACAAGTGAGCATTAAAGGGCACGCAAGAACGCGGGTCTCGCCGGTCTCCATGGTCTAGGGGTTAACCCATTATTGTACATTAAATTTAGTATATCTACAAGGTGTGAGAATGTCAACATTAAAAGACTGCATCAAAGCAGGTGTAAACCTAGGATACAAAGGGGATGAATTAAGGGAATGGAGTGAAAAGAAAGTAAAGGAAATTTCAGACAGACAGGATAGGGCGCGAACACGCGAAAATAAAAAAAAAAACAGCTAGCAGAATTAGCGGCCAAACAAAAAAAATTTGATTTAGCAGCAGCACTAAAAAAGAAAGAATTAGAATTGGCAGCTAAGCAATTAGAATCAGCACAAAAAAAGAATGAATTAGATGAAGCAGTAGCACACATTAGAAAGAATTAGATATAGCAGCAGCATAAAAACGACAGGAATTAGAGTTAGCAGCAGCACAAAAACGGAAAGAATTAGAATTTAAAACACAGATTAAACAAAAACAATTAGATATCGAAACGCAAGTGCACATATCCACCAAAAAGTTGGAAAGTAAAGAACAAGAACAGAAATTAAAGAAGTATCAAGGCATAGTCAAACCATTTTGTGGAAGTGACAGCATTTCTGTCTGGACCAAAAGTTTCAAATCTCTTATGAAACACCACGATATTCCGGAAGATCAATGGTCCATGGTCTACATCCGAAATCTCACCCTTGATCCTCTTATAGTAATCGAAACGATACCTCAAGATCTAAGGAAAGATTACGAGTACATTAAACAACGCATAATGCGATACTGTCTTCTTGACGCTTCAGTGTACCAACTACAATTTGTTAAATTAATCCCTTTGTCAAATCAAATGTTCTTGGACTACGTTTTAGGTGTCCAATATATGTTTTCTAAGTTGTTAAACACAGCCAAAGTTGACAAACGTTTTTATATACTTAAAGACCTAATGATAAGAAATAAGATCATAACATTTGTACCTACCGCATTCGCTAATTTCCTTCAAGAATGTAACTGCCAGAATTTTGAGCAGATCGAACGAAAAGGGTCAGCTTTCTTTACAGTGATTCGAGACATTTTTACTGTAAATTCCAACGAATTTAACATAGCAGTGGCTGCCATGTTTAACAGATCACAACCATTCAATTACAAATGTAAATCTAGAGGAAAAGTAACTCCGTGCAATTATTGTAAGCTATTACATGTACAATATGAAATATGTGACAAGAATCCTAACTATAAATCACACTTAGAATCTATGATTAGCAAACAACAGGCTAAACATAGTCAATACAAAAGAGCAAGAAAATGCTTATTTTGCCGTAGTTATGGTACGTATTTGAATGAGTGTGAAGGACGAAAGATGTTGAAGAAAGCTAACGCTGTACTCGTTAAAACGTTTAGTTCAGACAGCGAGATTGAAAGTGAGTCAGAACAAAAAGAGACGAATTCATTAAAACGGATTGATGCATTTAATTTTGACAAATGTACTGCATGTGATAAATTGTATACAGATGTCATTTTAGAGTGCGGCCATACTGTACCATGTACACACGAAGATGTTAATGGTGTTATTTCATCAAAAGGGAAACTTTAGGTTCACAGTGGGTTTATAAACATCAAACCCAGCAGAATCCTGTGCGATTAGGTTTCGACCTTGACAAGTGGAATTAAATCATTCATAAACAAAAATGATTATACATGTAAATTTGTAACATGTCGCACGTTTTCAGGCAGCAGTGAAAAATACCCATTGGCCATAGCACATATTCATACACGATTCATCACAGGCAAGATCATCTGTGCAGTATTGAATCAACCCTGTTGTGATTTAATTATAGGTTTTCTGCCAGAAGTAAGATGTCGCTATGAAGATGAAATCATAGCCTGGGAACAAAGTCACCCAAGACGAATGCAGTTACCATGTCAATTGCAGCACAACAGCAGGACGATTACCAAACAGAGTCACTGCAAATACTTTGCCCTAGTAACCCCATTACTAACAAAACCACTGACGAGTTTATTCACGCTCGACGCGCAGATCCAGCCTTGTCAAAAAATTTTAAACTGATAAATTCTAAACAGAAGCTGACAAAGAAACGCTTTGCAGTATTTTACACTTAAGAATGGAATCTTAACAAGCTTCTATAACAGAAACAACTCTGTAGTACAACAAACGGTTGTACCAAAGCAGTACCAACAGAAAGTACTACAGATCGTCCATGACTCACCATTCGCTGGGCACATGGGTTATGTCAAAACCAGAGCCAGAATTTTGACACAATTTTACTGACAGAAATTGTGCAGTGAAATAAAATAAATACTGCCAGTTATGTAAGACTTGCCACAAAATAGTTAAGAAGGGAAAGCACGCAAGGGCAGAGGTCCAGCCTACACAACTAGACTCAACACCATTCCAAAAGGTTGCTGTTGATAGCGGAGGACCTCTAAGCCATATGTCAAACAGAGGCAATATTTTTATTCTTACTATGGTAGATTTTTGCACCAGATGGTCGGAACCTGTACTATTAAAAACCATAACTTCCAAAGATGTAACTGATATGTTTTTTCGTATAATTGCTCGTATTGGTTTTCCTGACACTATTGTATCTGATACAGGGACGCAATTTATAGTGGCCTCTACTCAGGCATTGACACAATTATTAGGTATTAAACAGTGCTTCACCACCCCGTATCGAGCAACGTCGAATGGTATTTGCTAAAATATTAACGGCGATTTGAAACATATGCTCGCCAAAATAACAACATAAAATCCAGCAGAGTGGGACACATTACTCCCTGCTGTATTATTCGCTTACAGAGAAGTACCACAAGCGAGCACAGGCTTCTCACCCTTTGAGTTAGTCTACGGTGCTAATCCGCGAGGACCACTGACTATTTACAAAGAACTATTGACAGGTACCGTCAATGAACAAGTACCAACTTCAACCTATACCTTCGTCACAAACATCCGTGACAAGATCATGAAAGAGTGCACCATTGCCAAATTAGTTTTCCAAGAAAGCGGTAACGCATATCGACAGTTTGCAAATAAAGGTACCACAACTTTGCTACTGCAGCCCGGACAAGATGTCCTACGTTTGTTACCAGACAAAAGAGATATGTTGTCTATATCTTGGCAAGGGCCATTCAAATTTATTAGACAGATATCAAATGTTGATTATTAAATATTTTTGAACGGAAAACATAAAATTGTCCAGATCAACATGCTAAACTATATCACTGCAGAGACGAAGACGATACAATCGACGAGACAGCTGCGACATCTGTTATTAACCAATTAGACACAGACCAAATTGAATTACCTGTCCCAGCAGTCGACAACGTAGGGACGAAACACGACATAAAGATCTGCTCTAAACTAACCGACACACAGAAACAGGAAATCACAGACCTACTAAAAGAGTAGAGTACTATTTTATTTCCAACACACATGGAAACCTAACAAAATTGAACATCGAATTACTCTGACAGATGAGAAATCGATCAAGTGCAAACCTTACTATATCCCTGTGTACTATCGAGACAGATTTGACAAAGAAATTCTTGACTTAGAAAAACAAAGGATAATTAGAAAATCTCATTCAGAATATTCTTCACCTATTGTTCTTGTCAAAAAGAAGGAATCTACAATTCGCCTCTGTATTTACTATCGGAAACTTAACGCTGTGACAAAATTAGACGCTGAACATATACCAAATTGTGACGACGTAATTATCAATGCAGCAAAGTCGACAATTTTTTTCTACATTAGCCCTAGCGAAAGGCTATTGGCAAATTCCAATACACGAAGACTCAATCCACCTGATAGCCTTCTCAACTTCATTAGTTGATTATGAGTGGCGATTTCTACCATTTGGAATTGTTAACTCTCTCGCCACTTTTGTCAGACCGACCAGCCTCCTATTACACAGTCTACCCAACGTACAAACCTATATCTACGACATTTACATGCATGATGACGACATAACAACTATGTACCGACACTAAGACATATATTCTACAAAATCAAACAATTCGTGGGTACTATGATTGATTGATTGATTGATTTAGGAATCGACATCACGGCATTCGGGGCATTCCCATAAGTGCTCCGTCCTCATCCTCAGCAGCCAGCGAGGAGTTCCAACACTAATAGTACCAGTAGCAATCTGATTATAAGTCCGTTTCGCCTTTCCTCTGAGCGTTGAGCGTCGGCCAGTTCCCTTCGTCACTCCTCGGTGTCTCATTCTTGCCAGACCATGGTAATCCATTTGCTCCTCCGAGGTGTGCACGTGCTCCCACAAGGCCGCAACCACGTCTGCCGTGTCATGTATCAATAATCCACCAAGTTCTGCAGAGCCAGCCAATCTGTCCGCCTGTTCATTTCCCAACACACCGGCATGCCCTGGAAAAAAGATCCAGGTGATGCTTGTCACCCGTGACCTCCGAAGCAAAGCAAGCCACTCCGCACGAAGTCTGCCCGTCCTCATCCTCGTCAGCATGCTTTCTGAGTCATTTACAATCACTATGTGTGTGTGTGAGTGTCGTATTCTCCATCCAGCGGAGAGCCGCAGTGACTGCCTCCACTTCCATTCTTAAGCTGGATGTTGTGGAATCATATGCCAGGCTCTCCTGCCCCAAACATCGACCATTAACTTTGGCTATGAACCCCCAGCCACTTCTCTCACCTCTTGACACCGAGCCTTCTGTATAGATAATCACATCACTCGAGTGAGAATTGTCCTGAATTAGTTGCTGGATTTCCACTTCCGTGGCCCCTGCTGGCCACTCCCTGCACTCCCGGCTTAATGCGATTATAAATCTGCACAAGTCTGACTGCTCCGTTGGCTCTCTAACCCATTCCTCTCCACGCCTCATGTTCTCCAAGGGGTACACATGTCTGATCTTATCCTCCACCTGAGTCATCTATGATTTCCCTCTTATCAATCGCTGACCCTTAACTGCGTCCAGCGCCTCATGCAGTGGGTGGTCTGTGTCTGCAGCTACTCTGAGGTATGCCTGCGACTGCATCACCTTGAGCCTACCAGCAACAGTCGGCAGACCAAGGATGTAACGCAAACACACTACTGGGGTGTCTCTGGTGCATCCCAGAATGACCCGCATGACTAGCTTCGTTCTGTATGCGCTTTAACTTCACCAGCTGGCTCTCTGAGACAGTTAGCAGACCGATTCCATAATCATTTACTGAGAGGATCAAGTGCTGGTATAGTGTGAAAAGCATTCTCTGCTCTATGTCCATTGCAGCCATAGTTTTAAGTGCATTGAGTCCCTTTTGAGATCTTGTCACGATCGTCTCCACATGGTCCTTGAAGGATAGGCTCTAGTCAAATGTGATCCCCAGATACTTCAGTTTGTTCTCTCTGCTGACATTTCTACCATCCATCGCGAGGCTTGGGACATCAACTCTTACAATCCTGTTGTCCAGAGAGCACCACAAAACAGCCGCCTTTTCCGGGTGGATGACAGCACTCATTTCTGTGCACCAGTCAATCACTTTATCTACTTTCGCCTGTAACTCCTGGGCTGTTTGCTCCCTATCTCTCCCCTGCCTATATGCAAGAATATCATCTGCAAATGTTAGTATTCTTCGAACTCCTGGTGCTTCTAGGTTTGCAATCTTGTTCGTATACACATTAAAGCGCACCGGTGAGACTGCAGATCCCTGTTGCAGTCCCGGGGTTAACATATGTGGCTTTGAGGTCCATGCGCCCAGACGGAGAGCAACCCGACGAGAGTGCAGGACGGCTGCTATCCAGTTCACCAACCAAGGATTGACCCCCTTCTCTATCAGTGCGGTCATCAAAATATCATATCGAACTCTATTGTACGCGTCCTTGAGATCAAGCGCTACAGCCATCGTTTCCCGTCTACTCTGGAACCCCTCATAATAATCAAAGGCAAAAGTGGCTGCATTTGACCAAGTATCTTTTCCTGGCATGTAGCTCCCTAGGCCTCTTGGAAGAAGCTTCCCGCTTTCCAAAAACTCTTGCATCTTGACTGCGACTATATTCTCTAAAACTATCCCAAATGTGTTTGTAAGGATCATCGTGTGTACTATAAGGCCGAGTAAAGTAGAGATTGCCTTTTATGAAATATATTTCTTGGGAGACAACATTGCTAATGGTCAACTTAGCACTGATGAGAAAATTGTCTCTAAAATTTTGAACTTGACTATACCAACTACCAAAAAGCAAGTCAGGAGTCTATTGGACACCTCAACTATTATGGGAAATTTATTCCCAATTTGGCTGAATTGACAAATGTTTTTTCTTTTTTTCAACTTGTTGCTGAAATCACAGACAAATGCAATTGTCAAGAGTGCCTGTTTATAAAAATCACTGCAAATGGTAAAAATCAGTTTCTTCTATTCCACCAATCATCAAATTACCTGAGACAAGACTTTCTGTTATTGTCAGAACAGACGTCGGCGGCACCTCCATTGTCTCAGTTCTGCTTCAGCACCACGACGAGATAGATCACCCAGTTTCTTTTATATCATTAGGAAGCTGACACCAGCAGAAAGAATGTACAGCATCGCCAAACTTGAATGCATATCGGTTGTGTACGGGGTTACCAAATTAAGCAAATACTTCCAGTGCACCCGTTTCATAATTGAAAGTGACAACTCTCCACTACTCGTCATACAATAAGGCAAGCCGAGAAACAATAGAATAACTCCCTGTGCACTACTCCTCCAAGACTAATCATTTACATAAGACACATTAAAGGAAGAGACGACATGCTATCCGACCTGCTGACGAGGATCCCAGACACAGTATCAAACTAATCAACTAACCTCCTCTTCATATTTTAACTGAAGTGATATTTTATATAGTTGCACCAATAGGAACAAAAAGAGTATTACTTAAGTTTTGTACACCATCTACATATTTGGAACATATTTACATATTTGCAGACACATTACTACAATAGTGTATACCTACACAACATACAAACAAGTAAAGAACACATCCATTTTTATAGGGGAAAAGGGGAGCTATCCTAACACAATACATAAACAAGGAAAAAAGTGAACAATCCGACACCAATACTTAAACAAGGGACTTAAGTAGCTCTAAAGGGGCAACACTACTTAGAAACCCCGCCAACGAGTGGGAGCTTAAAAGTTATTTCAATTTGTACAAACTTCTTTGACCATGTATTTTGAATATTGCCATTTTACGGGACCTCGGGAAATTACACTTCCCGTGATGAGTTTCTGTAAAAGGAAACCATTGGCAGTGACACGGATGTATCGTGAGAGGGTTACAGTTAGAGGGTGGTCCATTGATAACACAGGTTAATGTAACCTTGGTCCAGTTCAGTTCCCAGTAGTGAAATATGCTAAAGAATGAGATTATGTATGTCAACTGAGCGAGAAGATACTATTTAACAAACCTGAGATGGTACAGGTTTCGAAAGTAGATCAGACCTTGTTAAGCTACAGTTGCCACCCCAACCAACTATTACCATGACCATTTATTGACTCCCTATAGGCCTCTGACGAATTGGTTCAAACTAATTAAATAGACATATGACAACGTGTCACTTATTGGTATAGTATAAGTGACACATGGAAAAGCAAGCGGGGCATGTCTGAGTCCTAGGGACATGATACGGAGGACATATCCTACAGACAGGACTTGGGAATCGAGGACAGGACAGAGGAACAGCAGACAGGACAGCATGCCCTTGAACAGACAGAACAGCAGACCCTTGGACTAGACTACGTCAGACAGCAATCGTCAACACGCGGACTGACCCTTAGTTCACGGACAGGACAAGGCCCAATACTGCGACGCAGTACTGACCACGGGTGGCTTCAGACAACACGAGATTGAATACCATGTGATAGGAAACCCAGAACGAAAGCTTTGGGGAGACGAGACTGGGCTTTGAATGAGGAAGGGTGTGTCTGACGTTTGTTTGAGGGAGTGACTTGTATAACCGATTTGAATTTTTGCTAGAGCTGCGATATATTTAAGATCCTACTGTGTGTGCGCTCGTTGTGTGAGCAAAGATATTATTATGTGAGCGGACGAGTGCAGCGCTGAGCCCTAAACTTTGTGATATTGTATATTTTGGTTTTTCCATATTAAATCTGTTTTGATCATGTTTATCAAAGTTGACTGACTTTTGTATACATGTCATTTACCTGTCGAGTCATAGACAAACGAGCGACGTGAGACTTTGACAATTTGACAATACATTCTATCTAGGGATGTAAGCACTGGTATATCGAGCCGATCTCTAAATACATTACCATTCATCTCATTATGATAATCCCTATTGTCTGTATGCTTTGATACGAACACGAGTCCAGACTTATGTTGTAAGCCTTTATGCGCAATACCAGCATGGGCTATGGCCAAACGATGTCCTATACTACTGGGCACATATAGCTTTATTTATCCCTTCACTGATTGTTATTCCTTTTCATTTGTTTGGTGCGCACGGATCCGGGTTTCATCCATATATTCTATGTCATAATTTTCTTTGCGCATCTCCCTTATTTTACGTAGGTATTTGCTTCTCATTCATTCATCTATCCATACAGTAGCATGCCCTTTGCAAGACCACGTTCCCATAACAACCTTCCGGAAAACTTCCCGATCGTAAGTAAGATGCCCCACGTCCGATAAACCCACACGGAGATCATCCGCCACATCATGCACCCATCTTCTCTTTGACCTTCCTCTCTTCCAAGGCATATACCCCTCCATTATTGTTCTCTCCAAAATTTCGTGACGTTTCATGTGATCAAAATATTTCAATTTTCTTTGCTTTATCGTCTTTAATAGCCAACCTTCTTCAATATTCAGCTCTTGAAGTATGAATTCATTTGTTCTTTTCTTTACCCAAGATATTCTTAGAACTCGTCTATAAAATTTTTAGGCATTTATGGGCTCTTCAGCGTGTTTAGTGAGTGTCCAGGTCTCACAGTCGTATGTTGCAATGGGAAAGATGCATGCTCTTAAAAATCTAATTTTCGAAGTTCTATCTGTCCCACTCCATAATTTTTTTTTTTTTTTTTTTGGAGTCTTTGAAGAGCAATTGATTGTCGTCGTTTAATTTCTTTCATTTTGTCACCGTTGTTGGTAATCAATGACCCAAGATGTTCAAAATATTCCACCACCTCCAATTGTTCCTCATAAACATATATTTCTTTCTCCATAGTAGTTTTGCTTCTCATGGCTCCTAAATGCGGTTTTTCGCAAATGATATTACTACCCGCCTTGCACTTTCTAAACTTGAAGTCTAAATTCTTTATAATTTTCCTCAATATTGTTTTTGATAGCTCTATATCTTTCTCAAACAAACCCTAAGTGTTCTTACAGTCACTGTTTCTTTGGTACCCAGCATTTGTATAATAGCTCGCCTTATGGCATCCTTGTCAAAGCTGTCTACAATAGCCTTTATATCTTCCGTTTGATTATTGCCTGGTGGTTTCATTCTAGATTCTGACACCCATCGACGAAATGACCGTTTACTCAAATCCAATGCATGTACTGTTCTTTTCTTGGGATTTTTAATTTTATGAAACTTTTTCATGCGATCAGCTTCTTGATAAATACATATGTGTACAACTTCATAGCGATGATCTGAAGTGTACAAAAGTTCGCATTCAATCCCATTCAACAATACATTCAGATGTTAGCGATCAAAAGTAAGATGTATAAATTAATCACATTTCATGAAAGCATCCACTATCGGTAGAAATACTGGCGACACTTGTGAACACTCCCGTTCCACTACGCGATGTTCTTTTCATTAGGTCTTTCTCGTGCTGCACGATTAGTTCAACTATTGAACACTGATGTCTTCTTGTGAAGATGTAATACATTTAGTAATATGCAATTCATCACTGACCCATCAATGATATACCTTATATAAACAAACATTGCAATCTGCTGTACAATCTCCATTCCAGAACCTCCCCCCCCCCCAAAAAAAAAAAAAAAAAAAAAAAAAAATAAATAATAATAATAATTATGGTAATAATAATAATAATAAATTAAATAAAACAAACAAGAAAAAAAAATTAATAATGGACATAATGATAAGTTTATATGCTAAATCTAATTATTTTCCCTCAGTTGGTTAATGCCATATGGATTTTTATATTGGGGCAAACAAATGCAAATGGACTATATCCATTGGAACAACCGTTAGGATCTGAAGTCTGACATTACCAGCTGACAGCCAGGGACAGACACCTGAAACCAGCGCCACACACATGATATACACGCACATTCATACAGGCCGGTCGTAAGTTGGCTCATCGCAGTTACAGATAAACATGAAGAAGTGTGGAGGAACTGTTGAGCGCCTGCGCATTGCAAATAAGGCCATCGGTGGAAACAGTGGATAACGTTAATCACGTTCGTACATGATGCTTGGTGGCCGAGTGGGATGTCATGCCAAAGTATCTGTCTGATAGAACGTCTGGTCGGTGGGAAGTGTTGTGATGAGATTGAAAATGCAGCGCTGCCAATAAAAGTACTCTGAACTTGTTGACCGCTAACGGTGGCCTTGTTACGTGTGTATTGGAGTCGTCTTTGATAATGTTAATGTCGAGGGCAAGGCACCACCAGTCTTCATCATGCCATTATATCATCTCCTTGTGGAATAGGTCGTCTAGCAGAATTATAATCTGGAATACTATTATTTTTTTTTTTTTTAATTTACACCCGTATCTCACAAACTGGAGCTGCGACATATACATGTTATATTTGGGTTTGGCAGGCCTCGTTTATAAAGAAAAAAGATGTAAAACGTCTTGTGTTTGTACGGTTGTGTAATGGTTTATCAGTCTCTTCCAGGCAACTGTTGTTAATTACTCTGGCAGTCCAAGGCTTTCGAGACATTCCTCTCAGTAACAACATCTCTGTTTTTCCAAGCTTTTCCTGACGTGTTCATTAACATTCTACGATCTGCTGCCATACAGCAAAAGAGATGCCAAAAGGCATTTCAGCATTCTATTTCTTATTATATTCAGTTAGAGTAATAAGACAGTTTTCATTAATTTAAATGCAGCACTTGCATGACCTATCCTATTATTAATATCTGTCGTACATCGTCCATCTGATGTTATAATTACCTTGATATGTACATGTATCAATCTGGTTAAGCAGTTGTATTTCTATTGTTATCTCAAAATAAGGCGTAATCTTTTACTTTGATGCAACATTAATGCCTTACATTTATTCTCATCCTGTACACGTGGATCCCGAAAGTGTTTAGGTAAAATCGGTTGTTGCATATACTATGTTGAGCAGAGATGAGTCAAGAACCGACATCTTATCCGTCAGGCGATTATTCAACAGCAAGAGAAAAGTCTCAATACTAATGGTACCAGTTGTAGTCTGATAGTGTGTCTGTCTGACTTTTCCTCGATGTCGTGAGTGTCGCCAGCTCCCTTGGAGCTCCCTGCAGCATTATTATCTCTAGACTATGATGATTGCTCTGTTCTTCAACTCTATACACATCATCCCAATGGACGCTCCCTGCAGCATTATTATCTCTAGGCTATGATGATTGCTCTGTTCTTCAACTCTATACACATCATCCCAATGGACGCTCCCTGCAGTATTATTATCTCTAGGCTATGATGATTGATCTGTTCTTCAACTCTATACACATCATCCCAATGGACGCTGACCACATCTATATTATCGTGCACCAATACCCCACTTAGCGGTGCACATCCAGGCAGGCTATCCGCCAGCTCGTTTCTCACCATACCAGCATGCCCTGGGGGAAAGGATCAACCAGAAGGTCCTATCGTTGGTGTTATTTATAGAAGCATGCCAATCTGCATGAAAAGTGCCTGTCTTCACCTTTCTCAGTAAAGTGGGTAAATAGTGCTAGCCTCAATATTTGTATAAGCCGGTCGCCACTTGACAAGTTATGCAGTCAGTATCGCACCGGAAGTCTTTGTTTCCCAGAACATGTTTGGTGCCCATCACAAACTGCTTTGATCCGAAAGCCCAGGTCAGTTATAAAAACGAGTATCCTTCCTCGTTGAGGCTTCGACCCCATGACAACTGAACCGGCAGGCAAGCAAGCGAGCCACTGCTCTATCGCAACATCCACCCCCCCCCCCCCCCTCATGTTGTAGTCCGTTAGACCTACCCTATGCCCGACGCTCAGTGAAACAACTATAATTTATTACCCTGACCTTACAGCCTTGTTGAAACTTTCCTATTCTACCCTAGTGTGTAGAGGCACCTAACAGCTTTACGAAAAACATTCCTATTCTACCTTGGAGTTTAGCGGTACTGTAAAACCTTGTTTAGTCTGTCCTCTTCTACCCTGGATTGTAGAGGTACCTTTCAGTTTTGTCTAAAGTTTCCTTTCCTACCCAGGAGTTTAGCGGCAGACTGCAACATTGCTTAGTCTATCCTCTTCTACCTTTAAGCGTAGAGGTACATTCAGTGTTGTTTTAACGTCCCTCTTCTATTCTGAGCCAGAGCTTTGGCAAACGGGTTACGAAGGCAATTCGCAGTACTGCAATCGTGCATACCTTACTTGAAACACAGCTGCAGGTGATTTCGAAACAAACCGCATTGCGCCCATTTTATGCAATGGTATGAGCTTCAGAATGCAATGACCACCTACTTAAGGCAATCGTGATTAGTAAATCGAAATCAGACAAACAAATTATGGGATAGGCTGCGACGTCCCATACAGGATATACAAGTGACTTGTTAACGTAGACCCTTGGATGTCGTGGTGTCTTGCAACAATGAATAGAACACTGAGCACTGAAGTCGATATTCTAGCATGGGGTGTAGAGGTAGGTGCCATGCAACAATGAATAGAACACTGAGCAATGAAGTCGATATTCTAGACTGGGAACGAACGAACGAAGGAACGAATTTTATTTTCAACATTGAGCATGCAGGCCTGTCTTACATTCGCCCCCCCCCCCCCCGATCACGCATCTTTCGTTCATCACATAGGGAAAAAAGACATTGTCAAATGAATGTCATAAACATAAACAGTGTATGTTACCATATTATGAGACACATCCCACACCCACCTACACATCCCCTAACCACCACACATCGCCCACACACACATCCCCCAATAACACACACACACACACACACACACACACACACACACACCATATGCACACATACATTCCCTCACCCATCCGCAATCCCTCACCCACACATCCCCCACCCACACACATATCCCACTCACTACGCATTCCCTCAAACACATTCCCACACACACACACACACACACACAACCACCCACTCACACACATAAACCCCTGCTCACACACACATGCACCCACCCACCCACCCTCCACCAACACATATCTCCCCACCCACACACACGTCCACCAACTCATCCCATAACTCACACACACTCACTCATCCATATATCCTACACCACCCACTCACACACCCTCAACCACCCAGCAAAACATACATCCCCCAACCACACAATCCACAACCACACACACACACACATTCCTCCGCCAAGCCACACATCCCGCACCTCCCGACACACATATCCCGCACCACCATACATCCTCAACTTACTCGCATCCACTACTCACATAATTCACCCACCCTCGCACATCTCACGCACCAACACACACAAACATCTTCCACCCATCCCCCAACCTACACACACTCACCCACGCACATACTCCACCCATCCCCCAATCACCCATCCCACAACCACACATCCCTTAAGTACACATAGCCCCGCCAACACACACCCCCTCCCATACAAACATCCACATCCACACACATATGTCCCCACCCATACCCACCCTTCAGACACACATCCCCACATACACATCTTCCCACCCACCAACACATCCCTCAATCCACTCACATACACCTCCAACCACCACGCATACCACCACCCACATATGCATCCCGACCCACCCACACATCCCACCCACACACATCTATCCAACCTCACACATATCCCCCTTCAATACACACATACCCACGCCATCTACACATACCACATACACCCAACCACACACCCCACGCACCCAAACACATACCCACAAGCACGCATTCCCACCCACACACACAAACACGAACATCCCCTAAACCACACGTTCCTGATCCACACATATCTCAACCTACCTGCACATGTCCCACCCACGTTTGCATCCCCCACACACATCCTCAACCACACATATCTCCACCCACCCACACATCCCCCATGCACCACACAACACCCACTCACATGCACACATCCCCCACCCACAAACATACCCCATACATCTCCCAACTACACACATCTCTGCACACACACACACACACACACACACACACACACACACACACTCCACCCATCAAATAACCTATCAGATAACCCACAAGCACTCACCCACCAACATTTACTCCACACCCACCGACACACCACTAGCGATCCAGCCAAACACATATCCTCGCCAACCCACACATCCCGTACCTACCACACACATATCTTGCACTCACCCACACATCCCCCTCTGACACAAATTCCCACCCAAACAATCTCCCCCACCAACTCACCCATCCCGCACCCACCACACACACACATTTTCCACCCGATCCCCCAACCTATACACACTCACCCATTCACACATCTTCAGGCTATTCACACCCAATCATTCATCCCCCAAACGCACATCCCCCACGCACGCACACACCACCATACACATAATCCCCTCCTCACACACATCTCCAAACCCATACATACATCCCTCCACACGCCCAACATTCACACATCCCCACCCACACACATCTCCCCACACACCAACAAAATTCCCCCATCCTCCCATACATAGCCCACCACCAACACATACAGACCAGGCCAACAACGCATCCCCCACCCACACACATCCCCACCCATACACACATATCCCGCACCACCTACACAACCCCTACATCAGCAATGCACACTCCCACCCACATATTCACATCCTCCCACACTTACACATACCACTACCCACAAACCCCCACACACGCAAACACCCAATCGCAATCCCCCACACGCACACACGCACACATCCTCCACCCACACGTCCCTGATCGACACACACACATCCCTACCAACCCGCATATTTTCCACCCACCCTCGCATCCCCCACACACATCCCTCACCAATGGATCTCCCCAAACACACACACATCCCCCACTCACGCACATCTTCACTCCCACACCCCCACATCCCCCCATACACACATATCTTCCCACACCCCCACATCCCCACCACACACATCCCCACACACATACATCGACAAACACATACACACTCACACTCATACATCCGCACATCTAGACACATACATGATGCCTTACATAATCACTGAAACTAATATGAACACACTTCCACATTTTACACACACATGCACTGACAGCATCATCACAACATTTAAAAAAAATGGAAAACATGGAATAACTGGAACATTGGTGAGAATGTCAAAGGTATGTGATACATTGTGTAACGTAAAAAAAAATATTGATGCAATTCAAAAAGATAATTCCTGGAACTGACATAAACATAATGAAATAAGCAGTGAATACATTTCATGCTAAATTCAAGTGGCAGTAAACATGTTAATATTAAAGATGAGGATACAAATGAAAAATATGGAATAGCATGTCACATGACATGCATGTCCCCTACTCTCTCTCTCTCTCTCTCTCTCTCTCTCTCTCTCTCTCTCTCTCTCTCTCTCTCTCTCTCTCTCTCACTCTCACTCATACATACCCTATCACTCTCTCTGGCGCATACTCACTCACTCACTCACACTCTTTCCCAATCACTCTCGCACCCACTCTCTCACTCACACATACATAAATACACATACTGATATACTCCCATACTCACACATACACACAAGCACAAGCATGCACACATACACACACATACATACACACATACACACAAATACATTCACACGCAAACACAACACATACACACGGACTCTAACATACGCACATGCACACATACATACAAATACACCCATGTACACACACACACACATACACGATCATACACACATATACAAACACACACATAGACACATATGCACATATATACACTCGCACATAAACACATAAATACGAACACATACACATACTTACACACACACGTACACGTACCCATACACACATGCACACATACAGACATGTACACACATAAACATAACACATGCATACGCACACCTCCCACTGTCCCTATCTACTATCTAGCGAAACCACAGCCAAGGGAACGGACTTGGTAGAATCAGCGGGGAAAGAAAACCCTGTTGAGCTTGACTCTAGTCCGACTTTGTGAAGACACATGAAGGGTGTAGCATAGGTGGGAGCGCAAGCGCAATTTAAATACCACTACTTTTATCGTTTCTTTACTTATTCAGTCTCGGTAGAGATTTGTTCGCAGCAGACAAGCATAATATTCGGCGGGCCTATTCTCGCCGGTCGCGAGAGCCGCACAGTGGAATTGATGGGAGATTTGCTCGCAATAGACAAGCAATATCTCCTGCGGTATCTCCGGCGGGCCTATTCCCGCTGGTCGCGGGATACGCTAAAGTCAAGTGGAGAGTCTGACGATAGTGCACGCTTTACACAGGTCCGGACACTTGTGATTGACAGATGTGCGCGCCATTATGGTCCGGGCTCGTACGAGGCCCTCATCTGTTGGACTTGGCTGAACGTCTCTAAGCCGGGTCCCTTGGGTGTCAGGGTCTGGTCACCACTCGCCACCTGCTCGTAGTGGCGAGGTCTTGGAGGTTTTGACGCTGTGCCGCCAGCGTCTGCAGTCTACCTTGTGCCAGACGTATTGGTTACCCATTACTCTGGAATATACAGAATTAGGCCGAGAGAGGGATCATGTCGTTTGGGCACCACATGTTTCTCTGAAGCTCTGCCCAGGCATCATGATGGAATATTGGCCACATTCCAATTCACAAACTTTAGTCTGTCAAGACTGCAAGGTGCCACTCACTCACAGTACATGATAAACTCAAATGGCAGTGAAAACATGATAATATGAATGATGAGGATACAGAAAAAAATATGGAATAGTATCTCACATGACATGCGTGCGCTCAACTCTCTCTCTCGCTCTCTCTCTCTCTCTCTCTCTCTCTCTCTCTCTCTCTCTCTCTCTTTCTTTCGCTCTCTCTCTCTTAATCTTTCACACACAGACTAACACTCCCATTGCCTCACTCTCTCTCTCATTGTCTCTCTCTCTCTCTCTTTCTCGCTCTCTCTCTTTCTTAATCTTTCACACACAGACAAACACTCCCATTGTCTCTCTCTCTCTCTCTCTCTCTCTCTCTCTCTCTCTCTCTCTCTCTCTTTCTCTCTCTCTCTCTCTCTCTCTCTCTCTGTCTCTCTCTCTCTCTCTCTCTCTCTCGCATACACTCACTCATTCTCAATATCTCAAATTGGCTTTTACTATATCTGACACACACACACACTTTCTTTCTCTTCTCTCTCTCTCTCTCTCTCTCTCTCTCTCTCTCTCTCTCTCTCACACTCTCTTTATCTCGTAATTACTCTCTCACTCATTCATTCTCTTACATTCTCTCTTTCACTCTCTTACTCAAACACACATAGTGAAAAATGATACCCGTAGGTGACCTATGGAGCATATAGTCGGTAATTGTATAATTGGCAACTTGTCGTCTTGACAGACAATAGTTTGGTTCATTGTACTTCAAAAAGGCATAATAACTACAACCATGGCGGCGGCGAATGTGACTGATAAGACCACTTCGCGCTGTAAATGTTTGTCCACACCATTATGCACCATCTTACGCCTCACACGCTCTGTGTGTCCTTTATCTGCAATCATCTTCTCCTTTGTCTTTATTCCATTTCTAATAGTTGCCCTCCATGCAACACGTTCAGTGGCGTCTTGCTCCCAATGTGCATTAACAAAGCTGTATCAATCATGTCCCGCGTACACACATCATTGTATCGTAGTAGAGGCCGAATCTGAGATCTCCTACCCTCCCCGTAATTCACCAAAAAAGATATCTTTTGGTATTCTACAATCATCCATCCTCCTAACATGTCCTATCCATCTAAGACTACGAAGACTTAGCATGGAACACACTGTCGAACAACCTGATCTTTCCAGTACTTCGGTATCAGTGATTTTGTCTTGCCACTTAATACACCGTATTCTTTGCAGACACAGCATATGAAAGCTGTTTAGACGTTTCTCTTGGTGTGAGTAAGTTGTCAAGGTTTCACTGCCATAAAGAAGAGTACTAAGGACACAGGCTTGGTAGACAAGGACTTTTGTTTTAGCAGTAAGCTTCCTGTTCTCCAAAGACTCTTTTTGCTAACATGTTCAAAGTTGTTGCTGCTTTACCAATCCTGATGTTGATTTCCTTATCTAGGTCGACGACGATTGGTGCAGGAGATCCTGGAATTATACCACACCATCTAGCTTAAGAATGGAGGTGGAGGCGGTCAATGCAGCTTTCCGCTGGACTGAGAATACGATACACACACACATCGTTATTGTAACTGACTCAGAAAGCATGCTGAGTAGAGTGAGGCCAGGCAAGCTTCGTGCAGTGTGGCTTGCTTTGCTTCGGAATCACGGGTAACAAGCATTGTCTGGATTTTTTTCTCCGGGGCATGCTGGTGTACTGGGGAATAAATAGACGGACATATTGGCTGGCTCTGCAAAACTTCGTGGAGTATTGATGCATGATAAAGAAGACGTGGTTGCGGTCTTGTGGGAGCACGTGTACACCTCGGAAGAGCAAATGGATCACCATGGAAGAATGCGACAGCGAGGGGTGGCGATGGGATCTGGCCGACGATCGACGCTCAGAGGAAAGGCGAGACGGACATAAAATCAGATTGCTACTGGCACTATTCATGTTGGAACTCTTCGCTGGCTGCTGGGGATGGAGACGGAGCGCTTATGGGAATGCCCCAAATGCTGTGATGTCAGTTCCTAAATCAATCAATCAATCAATCACTCAATCTAGGGATACTTTGCTATTTATCCCTGATCCTAAATATGTAAAATGGTCTACTATCTCCAGTTCGTCGTCGTCAAATAAAGATTGATGGTACAACATGTGCACCGTTTGACTTTTTGTTAATTGTTACACCAAATTCAATTCAGAACATGCTTTGGAGAATGCAGACAGTAGATGTTGTAATTCTTTTTCAGAGTGGGTCGTAATTGCAGAATCATCTGCAAACGGAGCGCTTATGGGAATGCCCCAAATGCTGTGATGTCAGTTCCTAAATCAATCAATCAATCAATCAATCAATCTAGGGATACTTTGCTATTTATCCCTGATCCTAAATATGTAAAATGGTCTATTATCTCCAGTTCGTCGTCGTCAAATAAAGATTGATGGTACAAAATGTGCACCGTTTGACTTTTTGTTAATTGTTACACTAAACTCAATTCAGAACATACTTTGGAGAATGAAGACAGTAGATGTTGTAATTCTTTTTCAGAGTGGGTCGTAATTGCAGAATCATCTGCAAACAACAATTCTCTGATCAGTACACTCTTGGTCTTGGCATTCGATCTCTGAGCATTACAGAGGTCGCAATCTGAGCGTGAGTGAAAGTATATACCACCATCATGATCACAATAGGCATAGTTCAGTAGAGGTGAAAAGTATATTCCAAAGAGGATTGCGGTATTACGCAACATT
Source organism: Cepaea hortensis (assembly GCA_963921405.1). Lineage (NCBI taxonomy): Eukaryota > Metazoa > Mollusca > Gastropoda > Stylommatophora > Helicidae > Cepaea > Cepaea hortensis. The sequence goes on from OY992888.1 coordinate 81,511,941, forward strand.
GCTTAACCCCACTCTTGAATTCAAACTCTTTTGAAGTTGCACTATCAACTTTATTATACCCTTCATGCCTGTGTGGGATGATTCCACAATTGACATATCATTTGGTTGGCAGCCAATCTTCTTTAGTGCCTTGAACAGACCCTCACGACTGACCAAATCAGATGCTTTTGTGAGGTGGATGTGAGGTGGATGAAGGCAATAACCTGTGGTTGATTTTGTTCCCGGCATGTTTCTTGCATTTTTCCAATGAAATTATTATATCAATGGTAGACCTTTTCTGATGGAAGCCGCACTGCAATTCGATATAGTCTGTATGGAGTAAGTATTGAAAGAGTTTTCTGATAAATATGTAGGGACTCATTGGAGTTTTCAGATCTGTTGGAAAGTCATTCCATAAGTGGGCGTCAGAATACGCAAAGCATGGTTTGCATAAGTCCAATCAAGGTTGTAGAACATGTAATAAATGTAAGCGTTTGCTGTTCATTGCATGAGATTGAATCAACGGTTGAAGATACTCAGGGATGTAGAGGTAGGTGCATAGCAACATTGAATTAAACTCGATGTTCTAGACTGAGATGTTAACTTTCCTTACACAATTGAAAAGACCACGGAGCATTAAAGTGGATATTCTAGCCTGGGATGTAGAGGTGTCTTGTAGCATTGAATACAAAACAGAGCAATGAATTTGATATTCTAGCCTTTAATCCCGCCCCCACCATTTCCACACACACACATATACCAGTTCCACTTATTTGAATGCATATATATATATATATATATATATATATATATATATATATATATATATATATATATATATATATATATATATATATATATATATATATATATATATATATATACACACACACAGAAGTATTATTTGCTTACTATTAAAATTCGATGCCAATTCCATTCCTCCTAAAGCAGAAACGCAGCCAAACAAAACAACCAGTATCATCAGTGATCCAACCTGTTGGAATATATATGTTTATACTTCACCTCGACACCGCAAGGTACAAGAGGAACATGATGAGATGAGATGATATATATATATATACTAGAGGACCCGGCCAGGCTTCGCCTAACACCTGTCTGGGATCTATCTATCTATCTATCTATCTATCTATCTATCTATCTATCAATCTATCTATCTATCTATCTATCTATCTATCTATCTATCTATCTATCTATCTATCTATCTATTTGTCTGCCTGCCTGCCTGCCTGCCCGAACGCCCGCCCGCCAGCCTGCCCGCCCGTCGCTCCCTGTCTGTCTGTCTGTCTGTCTGTCTGTCTGTATGTCCGTCCGTCCGTCCGTCCATCCGTCCGTCCGTCCGTCTATCTATCTATCTATCTATCTATCTATCTATCTATCTATCTATCTATCTATCTATCTATCTATCTATCTATCTATCTATCTATCTACAACGAGGAATATACTTCACACTCTAAACTCGCAGGGAACTCTTCAGCTGCACATTGGTAGCACACCTATAGAAAGTGTAACAGAGCACAAGGCACTGGGTCTTATCATAGATCAAAATCTATCCTTTAATTCTTATGTTCATGCTCTAGTTAAACAAATAGCCAAAAATGTATACCAACTTGCCAAAATTAAAAACTTCCTCGCCGAAAACACAAGAAAGATATTCTATACTTCCAACATACAAACACATATTGTTTATTGCTCCACAATCTGGGATGGATGCTCCAAATCAATAACAAAACGCCTTTATTCGCTCCAGAAAAGGGCAGTGAGTATAATCAGTGGTGATAAGTTTACAGACAATTCTAACCTACACGAACGTCTTCAGTTACTGTCACTCCACAAACGCTTGCTTTTTAATAAGGCTAAACTAACTCACAAAATCCTATTTCAAAATACCCCAAGCTACCTTTGGCCATTGTTTAAATATAACGCAAGACATAGTGAACGACTAAATATGCTTCATGTCCCTAAACCTAGGATAGATTTATATAAAACAAGCTTAGCATACTCTGCCACTCAGATGTGGAATAATCTTCCACAAGAAATCAAAGACACCACTAATCATTATACATACAGTCGCAACCTGTTTGAACACTACCTCAGAACAGACTACATGCCCACTTAAAAAAAAAAAAACAGCAACAAAGACAATAATATTGGTAAATTATCTCGAACGACAACTAACCGAAAAAAAACAAAATTCCCATATGTCTGGCACGTTACACCCGCCTTGGGTATTTATGATGCCCATGTTAAACATTGCCTCAACGAGTCATGTATTATTGATTATTTTTCATGCGATTTAATGCTTATTGTTCTTTTGTTGTCAAAGAATTGCTTCATAAGAGATGTTGAATGAAAGAATGTATGAGAGGAAATATAGAAGAAGGACAGAATGTCAGACGGGCCTGCGTGCCCAATTCTTAACCCTTTGAAAATAAAGATTTTCGTTCGTTCGTTCGTTCGTTCAATCTATCTATCTATCTATCTATCTATCTATCTATCTATCTATCTATCTATCTATCTATCTATCTATCTATCTATCTATCTGTCTGTCTGTCTGTCTGTCTGTCTGTCTGTCTGTCTGTCCGTCTGTCTGTCTGTCTGTCTATCCATCCATCCATCCATCCATCCATCCATCCATATATATATATCTTCTTCTTCTTCTTCTTCTTCTTCTTCTTCTTCTTCTTCTTCTTCTTCTTCTTCTTCTTCTTCTTCTTCTTCTTCTTCTTCAGCGTTCCGAGCCATTGAGGTTCTTTGCTGCAGATACAATCCGTCTCCATTCGTCTCTCTGGTTGACCTTCTCTTGCCAGTCGTTGATTCCAAGTGTTTGTAGGTCTGTATATATATATTATCTCTCCACCGTCTTCTTGGTCTACATCGGGGTTTACGGTCATTTATTTCCTGAGTGTAAGCGAGTTTTGTTTCCCTATTATCTTCCATACGTTCTATATGCCACAGCCATTGTAGTCTATTAGCCTTCATGATACCAGTGATTAGCGGGGACTTAAACAGATCATAAATGTCTTTGTTACTTCTTCTATTCCACTCTCCACTTTGTGTATCCCTAATGGGTCCAAAGATGCGTCTTAAAACTTTGTTCTGAAAGGTTTGTAGCAAGGCTTCGTCTCCTTTCGTTGTACTCCAGGTTTCAGAGCCATACAGCACAACTGGTCTGATCAGTGCTTTGTATATTGTGATCTTGGTGTTACGAGATAGCGCCTTTGATTTTAGTAGATGTTGTAGTGCATAGTATATCTTATTTCCAGAATTGATTCTAGTTTGTATTTCTTCCCTTATGATGTTGGAGCAGTTGAAAGGCTGCGTGGTCTCGAGGTATGGTGACCGCCTCGAGATTTGGAGGTCCCGGGTTCAAGCCCCGGTGATGCCGGGATTTTTTTTTCACGTGGACTTCTAGTAATAAATTTCCCCTGGTCCCTGGGTAGTGAGATCGGACGCCCGTGTGTATTGTTTCGCACGTAAAAAAACCATTGGCAGTTGGAAATCGCAAAAGATTAGCCTAACGGCGCTGCCCGGGCAAAATTTCGAGTTAAAAATCTACCCAAAGTATTTCAGGATCCTCGTCAGTGCTTCGGAGTTCGTGCACTGAGCTGAGTTTCTCCAGACTCAGGTTTGAGTTAGGAGGAGAACGGAGCACCTATGGGTTGCACCCGTGTGCCGTGATGTTGATCCGTCGACTAAACTAAACTAAACTAAACCCAGGTATTTGTATGTTTCCGTTCTTTTAATGGTCATATTATCTATTTGTATGTGGCCAGAGTTCTTAGCCAGTCCTTCTCTTGAAATTACTATATATTCTGTCTTATCTTGGTTGATAACCATCCCCATGTGTTGGGCTTTTTCCTTAAAGTGAGTCAATATTTCCAATGTCTTTTGTTCATTTTCCCCTATAATATCTATATCATCTGCATAAGCAAGCAGCTTGGATGTTCCTCCAATATCACATTCCTCCTTTACCCTCCTTACAACTTTCTCTAGAGCCAGATTAAAGAGTAGCGGTGATAATGCATAACCCTGTTTCAAGCCAGATGTTATTTGGAAAGGGTCTGATTTCCTGCCTTTATATTTTACTATATTAAAAGTATCTTCCATGCATAGTCTGGTCATGTTGATTAACTTCCTTGGTATTCCGAATTCCTGCATAGCATTCCATAGACTATTCCTATGGACACTATCATAAGCCTTTTTAAAATCCACAAAAATGTTATGGAGATCTCTTTTATATTCCCAATTTTTCTCGGCTATATGTCGTGAGATAAATATCTGATCTATCGTTGATCTGGTTTGTCTAAAACCGCCTGGTAGTGTATATATATATATATATATATATATATATATATATATATATATATATATATATATATATATATATATATATATATATATATATAAAATAAATGTTTTGCATATTCTTTACAGGACATCGCTGTCAATATCAACATCTTTCAGCTGTATGTTGATTTCTTGGCAAGATTACGCTCAATAGTTTGCCATTGCTTTCTGAGCGGCCGGCTCACATACTCCGTAAGTTGCCGAAGCTATTCGAATCACTGCTGATTCTCACCGTCGTCACGTTACTTACGAGAGTTTACGGGATTACGGAGAAAAGTCGCTAACCTCTAGGCCAGGAAGCCGGCATATATATATATATATATATATATATATATATATATATATATATATATATATATATATATATATATAATGTATGTATGCATGAGTGCGTGCGTGCGTGCGTGCGTCCTTGTATGTGTGCATGTATGAAACCGGAGCAAACACACTAATACGAAAAAGCAAGTTATGTGTCAAAATTAGCGCTCTAGAAGAAGTAATAATGAGTAGCAGAGATACATAAATAGAGAGGCAGGAACAGAAAGAGATATGGATAGACCAAGATAGGGAGCTAGAGAAAGACAGTGAGAGAGTGAGATAGTAGATACACATAGAGACGCATAAGGATACCTTGAGAGATACGAAGAGATGGTCAGCCAGAATTAGACAGCGTGAGACAAAGAGACAGGCATACAGACAGAGAGGCTGATAACGTGTACACTGTCAAAGAGATAGTGAGACAAACAGAGACACAGACATAAATGCAGGCAATAAAAACGACCGACAGACAAACAAAGAGACAGACAAAAAGTCACACAAACAAAGAGGTAGAGACACAAGCATAGAGACAGACAGATAGAATTCACGTAATGTGAGAATATTGGTTATATTTGGTTCAGTTTAACATTTACCATGATTGCGATCTGTATGGCAGCAGTTCTCTTCCAGAAATGGCGGGGAGACGTGTCAGCTAGCACAATATGTACCAGATACAGATGGCGTACGTGGCTGTTTGCGATAAAGAATTATTTTATGTTATCAATGGATACACATGGGCCGCAAATAATACATGACTAATCATGTTGACGTGTCTTCTAACAACCAATCGGCTCCAGCTATCTACGCTTCCCGTATCTTCTAATAACCAATCATCTCCTGACAATTATTTTCATCAGCGAAATAACACATCAGAAATAACATTAGCATTTACCACGTGGATACACGGATACATAGACAGCAGAGCTAAATGATGAATGGAAGGATGGGTACAAACCAGATCATAGACTGATAGATGAATGGATAGACAACCCAGCCGATAGACTATTCAACGGATGGATAATCCAAATAATAGACTGATACACTGAAGGATAGTCAATCAATATGTTAGAATCCCCGATGTCAACACACAAATACAGATGTTCAGATGAACAAAATACTAGTACCAGCTGGTTTGACAGAAGACATAAACACTTGTTTCAATCTACACAACAAATACATTACATCTAAATCAAGACACATTACATACAGACTGCTTTCTTTTTAAAAAAGACATCTACAGTACAAGCAGAAGCATACAGATCAGACAGGTAGCCCTACGTCAATTATTCAGAAGCAACACGCAATAGAAAGACTAACACATCTACTATATGTGTACAACAGTCACGCCCACATATGTCTGTCTGTCTGTCTGTCTGTCTGTCTGTGGACGTTCTGTCGACAACTCTCCCGATTGTTAAATAATTTATCAAAGTTTTACCTTAATCAATGGAGATGATGTGTATATAATTGTGTTCGTTTTACAACTGGATGTATTTACAACTGAAGATGTCAAGTTTATGTGACTGTTTATTTATTGAAACGAGGATTTCTTGTGCAATGAGATGGTAAGAGCATTTATTTTGAATTCACCAATTATCGACTATCGACAACGTGTGATTTACCGATGCGTGACTAATGTGATAAATCGCAAAGCACGCTTTACACAATCGCGCCGAGCCTTTGTTTACGCCTTGCTTGATCATTGAGCTGCATATATTGCTAATGTGGCTTCCAACTTGCGGCATTCTACCATATCCAAGCGCCATGAAAATACAAACAAAGACAAAACGGGACAAAAGCTAACGATGACACCACCTAAACGTCGGAATTCTTCAACGCCATCTTCAAACATGTAACTTGATGAACAAGCAGCCACTGAACCCATGCTGGAAGAGCGTCATAGTTCACAAGCCCAATCTGACCAGACTAACATATCACCTTTAGGCAATCTTTCTTTGGCCGAACCACACAATCACAATGTCTGTCGTGAACTAATCCAAGCTTTGGAGGACAGGCTGGAAGATTTATTTCGAACAGCACAGTTTAATTTTATTGCAGTGTTTAAAGGAGAAAACGCCCGTCTTCAACAAGAAGTCCGCCTCCTTAAAGAAGAGAAGGACACTTTTAAAGCAACAATCCATGCCTTAAAACTAAAGTGTGCACAGTCATTTGGTAAAAGTGCACAAACAGAGAGTATCCACAGTGCTTCATAAATGTGTATGACCAGTGAAGGTTCGTCGCAAAATGACATACAGAGAGTTCCTACAGTTAGTAACACTACTAAACCTGTTGAACGCACACCGTCCATCTACCCCATTGATGTGCATATCAGCAACAGGCTCCAGGCCTTAAGTGTTGATTCTCCATCAGCAGACCAGGAATCACAGAGCTCAGCAACTACCATTACTGGGCATCAACAATCAACGCAAACAAGCTATAATAAACAAGAACACAAGAAAGACGACAGTGACCAGTGGCAACAACAGTCCAAGCGAACAAGCCAGCAGCGTAAGATAACAATAGATGACACTAAAACATATGTCAACATTGGAGACTACCTGTTGAAGGGAATCTATGGCGATCGCATGTCATCTTCTGACAGCTAATCAACTTCAATCTACCCTCTGCCAGGCGCTGACATTGATAGGCTGACCACTACACTGCGAACATTCAAAGTGAATGACATAATTACAAAAGCAACAGCCCATATTGGTGTAAACGACATAATGAACAGAAAAATCATAAGCAACTCACAACTAGCTACATTGGGGGTGTTGTTGCGCAATAATTTCCTAAAGCACCCATGTTCATTTCATCAATCATTCCACCATGTTACAGGCTCCAGCGTCGTATTGCTGACGCTGCAAATCTAACTCTGTATAAATTTTGTAAAGGTAATAACATTAATTTCATTAATAATACCCTGTACTTTACATCGCTATCCGGGACTCCTAAGGAAAAAAAAAAAACTATATAGGGATCAAATACATTGTTCCAAACTAGGAAGCAGCATACTAGCGAAGAATATAAAATATCCTGAATGTGCACAACAATCAGCACTAGTGAAAGGAGTAAACCGAGCTTCACCTCCGGCAACAGTCATCTTTCAGTGTTCAGAAAACACTCCCTCTCTTCTCACACCACCCTTGCTCATATCCCAGGAATGCAATGTCATGAATAGCAACCCATGCTCCAATGCACAAGTTGCTAACTATAATTATTTGTTTCCTCCCTTACCCGTAAAGCAATCTGCCGCCACCATGTCAAATGAGACATCGTTAAACAATGATGTTGCGCCCATGATGCCTGTTTCCAATGTAGGTACTTCCAGTGACACTCATATCGGTCGTCCCTCATTGGACGGTAATCTACACTCCTATCAGTGGAACCGTCAACTCCAGCAGCTAATGCAGTACAATCCTGCAGCCCTGCACCACGCTTTCATGATGTCATCCCAGCAAAGATATTTCCTTCTCCCTCTAACAGCCTCAAATACTACTAAGTAAATTTTCAATAACCATGCAACTTATTCCACCAGTGACATCTTCCTTTCATTTTGTAATGTTCGCCAATCACGATCAGTGGCTCAACAAAAATGGTATATATATATATATATATATATATATATATATATATATACTAGCTGACCCGGCCCGGCTTCGCCCAGTCCCTGGTGGGGAGCATCTCATTTAATTCATATGAGTAGTCATTTAAGTTCTCATTCCTGTTACCAACTGTCTGTCTGTCTGTTTGTCAGTCTGTCTGTCTGTCTGACCCGGCCCGGCATCGCCCAGCTCCTGGTGTGGAGCATCTAATTTAATTCATATAAGTAGTCATATAAGCTCCCGTTCCTGTTCCCGACTATCTATCTGTCTGTCTATCTGCCTGTCTGTCTGTCTGTCTGATCCGGCCCGGCTTCGCCCAGCCCTTGATGGGGAGCATCTCATTTAATTCATATAAGTAATCATATAAGTTCCCGTTCCCGACTGTCTGTCTGTATGTCTGTCTGTCTGTCTGTCTGTCTGCCTGTCTGTCTAATCATTTATTGGTTGCAGTTATACCAACCTTAGATAAACGAAGACCAACTTACAAAAAGCATTAGAAAGAGCACTGAAAGATCTTTACATCTTCCCCAACAATTAACTTGGGTAAATGGAGAGGCGGCAGCAGCAGCAGCAGCAGCAGAAGAAAAAGGAGTAGTAGGAGCTGGAAGGAGGAAGAGGGAAGTGGAGGAGGGAGGAGGAGGAGGGAGGAAGAGATAGGCGGAGAGAGGAGGAGGAGGGAAGAGGAGGGAGGAGGAGGAGTAGGAAGGAATAGGAGGGAGGAGGAGGGATTAGGAGGAGGAGAGAGGAGGAGGAGGGAGGAGGAGGAGTTAGGAGGAGGAAGGAGGAGGAGGGAGAAGGTTGAGGGAGGAGGAGGAAGAGGGAGGAGGAGGGAGGAGGGGGAAAAGGAAGAGGGAGGAGGAAGGAGGAGGAGGGAGAAGGAGGGAGGAGAAGAACGCAGGAGGAGGAGGGGGAGGAGGAGGAGGGAGGAGGAGGGAGGAGGAGCAGGAGAGGGAGGAGGAGGGAGATGGAGGAGGGGGGAGGAGGAGGAGAGAGGAGGAGGAGGAGGAGGGAGGAGGCGGAAGAAGAAGGAGGAAGGAGGAGAAAGAGGGAGGAAGAGGAGGGATGTGGAGGGAGGAGGGAGGATGTGGGAGAGTGAGCAGGGAGGAGGAGGGAGGAGGAGAAGGGAGGAGGAGAAGGGAGGATGAGGGAGGAGGAGAGGGAGGAAGAGGAGGAGTAGGTAGTAGGAGGAGGGAGGAAGAGGGAGGAGAAGGAGGAGGAGGTATGAGGAGGAGGAGGGAGGAGGGGGAGGGAGTAGGAGGAGAGAGGAGGAGAAGGCAGAAGGACGGAAGAGGAGTGATTAGGAGGAGGTAGGAGGAGGAAGAGGTAGGAGGAGGAAGAAGAAGGAGGAGGGAGGAGGAGGAAAAAGAGGGAGGAGGAGGGGGAGGGAGGAGGGTGAGGGGAAGAGGAAGAGGGTAGGAGTAGGAGGAGAAGGGGAGAGGAGGAGGAGGAGAATTATAACGCATATGCCTGTAGATAACTGCAGCGAAAAGGTGGGTCTGTCTATCTATCTGACCCGGCGTGGGTTCGCCCAGCTCCTGGCGGGTAGCATCTCATTAAGTTCATACAACAACAAAAAGTAACTTAAAAGAATGTCTTTCCACACACCATCCATTATTTTTAATGAAAACTGTTTTTAATCACCAACATGACTGTAGATAACTTCTTAAGCATAAAAAGATTAGTTACAATGTTATGCATTATGGATTATTTTTATGAAAACTTTGAAAATGCCTTAAAGATTGTATCATAATTTATTATAACTCATATGCCGGTACATAACTATAGACAGAGAGTTTATAAATCTTTGAAAACCATGCAACAATATGACTATAAGCTATACAGAAAAGTTATTAAAAGTTATGCCCCTTGAAATAACTTTTCTAGAGTTAAGTCCCCTTGCTATGTAGAAATTATAATGAAAATTGTAATATTAAATAATATTAAGTAATTAGCCGATATTACACTAAAAAATCATCACAGTTGGCAGCACGTGAATGAGAGGAAGACGTGTAGAAAATCTCATCTCAATCGGATGGACCGTTTGCGAACGCATAAAGGACATACATACCCACACACATTGCCTTTTATATATAAGATATATATATATATATATATATATATATATATATATATATATATATATATATATATATATATATATATATACATACATGGTACGGGAGCAAGAGTTAGCGTTGAGAGTCTGAAGACTGGAGATCGGAGACTGCTGATTACTGTAACTTGATGTCTCAATTATGACCAATACACGTCGCTATTCAACTCGCCTCAGGATGTTATGGGTTGATAATTGTCTGTGTTGATTCTGAACCACCGAGGTGTCGGTTAACGATCAAACGATCAAAGCAACGACAAGTTATCATTCATTGATTGGATGATGTTGAATCGTCCTTGGGCGGAGTTTACAAGGTCAAAGCAACGGCTACAAAGAGCAGAAACTACTAACACTACAAACGTACAGCCAACTTGTCTAGGATCGAAGCTCCGACAGGCGGACAGTTATAACATTGTTTTGCTGATTCGGCAGCTTCTGCATCTTGTCTTGATCCAGATGTAGAGGTGTAGAGATCTTTCCTCTGGAGTAAACTCGGCAGATCTAGAGTGCGATCATGCTGCGTGGGCAACAAATGGTCTCTACAATTCAGCACATGTTTTGTGCTATTGAGAGGAATAACTCCTTCCCTGGACTTAACCTGTCTTGAAATCAAAGCGAAATGTAGCGGTTACGTGTAATAAGTCCTTGTCTGCGTGATGGTAGAAACTACTATGTGTTCACATGAATCCATATTGGACGAACATTTACATCAGGAATTGGTCTGATCAATCACATTCGCTACAGTCATGGGTTGTAATTATGCTTTTGTTTTTTAAATAAAAAACACAATGTAACAAACTATCGTATGTCAAGACGGCAAGGTTCAAGTAGTAGATGGATAGATATACAACCGGGTTGATTGACTGGTAGATGGATGGGTTTGATAGATTGGTAGATGGATGGATTTGATAGATTGGTTGATGGATGGATTTGATAGATTGGTAGATGGATATATATATATATAACTGGGGAGATAGACTGGTAGATGGATGGATTTGATAGATTGGAAGATGGATGGATTTGATAGATTGGTAGGTGGATTGATAGACAACTGGGTTGATAGATTTGTAGATGGATGAACAGAAAACTATGCTGATAGTCCGACTGCTGGATGCATTTCCAACTATACAGATAGATTGATTGATGGATGGATTTTCAACTATGCAGATAAATTCATTTAAAAAAAAAATGTTTTGCATATCCTTTTACAGGACGTCGCTGTCAACATCAGCATCTTTCAGCTGATTGTTGATTTCTTGGCAAGATTACGCTCAGTAGTTTGCCATTGCTTTATGAGCGACCAGCTCCATACTCTCATACGTCACTTGCACGACTCGAACCGCTTCCAATTCTCGTGCGCTCACGTCAACCACGAGAGTATTCGGGGTTACGGAGAAAGCTGCTAACTCCTCGGTCAGGGAGACCTGCAGATAAATTCATAGATGGATGAATATTCAACTATTCAGATTGATTCATGGATGGATAAACTGATGCACGGATGGATAGAAGACCTTTCTGAAATGTTTATGGGTGGGTTGAATCCGGATGATAGGCTGATAGTTGGATGGATAGACAAACCAGGAGATAGATTGATGAGTAGGTGGATAGACAACATTGCTGATAGATTCATGAAAGATGGTTAGACAACCTAGAGGATAGATTGACACATGGATGCATATACAATCAGGTTGATATATTTGTACTAGGCGCATGATGATGGTGGAACAACGCCAGAGGGCGCACCGATACAATTTGTCTAGAACCCTGGTGCCATGACACAATTCAGCAGTCATGGAATAATTATGAGGCTGAAGTCTAGTCACATACTTTTTTTTTTTTTTTTTTTTTTTTCCCGCGTTTCCATCCTGTTTCAGGATATTGCGGTCAACACCAGCATCTTTCAGCTGTATGTTGATTCCTAGGCTAGATTACGCTCATCAGCACGCCACGACTTTCTGAGCGACCGGCTCCATACTCTCATAAGTCACTTTTGCGATTCGAACCACTGCTAATTCTCGTCGCGTCACGTGACGAGAGTATTCGGGGTTAGCGGAGAAAGCTGCTAACCTCTCGGCCACGAAGCCGGTCTAGTCACATACTGGGCCGTGAAAAGTGACTCAGTGTGAACATTTTTCACACGGCGTGGCAAGCGCCGGAAGTCGCTCCCTGGTAGAAACCAAGCGTCCCCTTGAAAAGCATTTTGCGTTGGACCGTGGTCGATTGTGGACCGGGTTACATTGTGAAGTTGATGTACGTGTCGAGTTGTGTTCTAACAGTCAGTAGTTAGAGATGGTACAGAATAAAAGAGTAGCATTTAACTAGCCATAATAGTGAGATGTCGACATTTGTAAGTCATGTCAATCAATGACATAAACTTGTCAAGATGAGGATAACGAGCCAGAAGAATATAGCGAGTTTGAGAAGATGAAAAGAAGAATAACAAAGACAAACGTCACAGTGTCGAATAAATAAAGGCCATTTAAAAATTAAACAACTCTAAGTATTATCTACCCGTGGCAATATGGGAGGCGCTCCTTATTTGAACTTCAAAGCCTAGACCAAGTATTTTTCAAGAAAGATAGAAACACAGCACATGCCTCATAATATGACGATTGTCACCAACATCTAATTTAAAATATCTATCATCGCGCTGTGAAATGACACAAGCGCTGTAACAAGGCTAAGAGCATCAACAACTTCAACAAAAGTTTCATATCGCGTCATATAAAGCTCTTGCAGTTCTGTTGGCTTCACAAGTGACTGCAACATTGTGTTATGATGTACGTCACGAATTTCGGTCTTTGGCAATAGATGAAGTTGGATGAAGAATGGCTTGCCAATGACTTGGACTAAAGTGTGGAAAAGTTGCGAAATTCGTCGAACACACCGTCTCGCCTGAGCCCATCTGAATCCAGTGGCAAGACAAGTCAAGACGACTGGAGACGAATACAGGTGCAGTGGATGACTAGGGCGCACTACGTTCATTGTCGTGCTTATCACGCTCCACAAAGCTGTGGAGGTAAACGCCAACTTGCCCGTTGAATCATGCCCGTTGATCGTGAAGATAGTAGTTAAAGCTCCGATCTTGAAAATAGTGAACACGGCACTTATCGTGAAGATAATGGTTAATGCACCGACCTTAAAGATAATGGTTACAGTACAGAACTTGAAGATATTCGTTAAAACACATAACGTGAAGACTAAATTACCAAACATGCCAATAATAATTTAAACACAAAATCTCAAGACAACCGTACACTAAAGCTGTTTATAACCCACGATGTTGCCGCGCCATAAAACTCGACACTTGTGCAACCGTGCTGCCAGATAGACATCTGCCTCATGAAATGAGGGAACATCAGCAACATGTCCCCATGTAACAGTAGACACAGTCAAGAGACAGTTACACACAGATGTCCAGTTCCGTTTATACAACTCTTCATTTAAAACAGAATTGTGAACCTCATCATAATCTGCACTATCGGCATCATTATTATGTAAACAAGAAGAATAAACAGAAGGGAAGCAAACAAGGCAAACATATGGATTCTCCGTTACCCATTCCAATGTTAATGTAGAATAAGTTATTACAGTGCACAGCTGAACAAAGAACTTCTTTGTCTGTTGTTTTGTTCCTGTGATATTGAAGGATTTCATTATTTATTGTTGATGCAATGCGTCAATTTATTAATTTTTGTTAAGTTGAGGATTCTTGTTGCCATAATAGTGACGACTGGGAAAATATTCAGCAAGGTGATTGGTCAGCTCACCTTCAGGGCCGTTGGTCACGTGTTCGAATGAATTTTGAGGCGGGGATACATCGACCCAGCAACAAAGGCTGCCCACTCGCCCCAGAATTGCATGAGTAACAGAACATACCCAAGGTGATCAAATTGGCTGGTGTGATCATGATTACATACTTCCCTAAATGGTCAAGTTGGTCGGTGTGATCATGAGTATATCATTCCCTAAAACTGCTGACTTTGAATAGTGTTTCTTGTTGGTTAGCGAATTTATAGCGCTCCATATATTTGTGCTATTTGATTTATCTACAATCAAATGTTTAGGGAGTTTCCGTGGCGAAGTGGTCAAGCCGCTTGACTCGGGCTCCGAATTTGTGTGTTCGATTCCGGGCCGCGTCCTTCGGGTCGTCGCTAGATCTACGGAGTTCGTGCTTTGTGCGGCGCTTTCCGTGCTGCGGAAAGAGACTGAGCCATATGGGATAACGCCCGGTGCAATGAAGTCGACACTGTCGACTTTTAAGCGTCTTTTTTTTTTTTTTTTACAATCAAATTTTAAAAAATAATCTTTCTTTATCCTACGAATTTCATATTTAACTTTATTTTTTAGCCTGCGGTAGTTGAAGACGTCTTTGTTTTTGTGTGCTGTGTCTCGCTTTCTCACGATTTCCAGAACTTCACTAGTGCCCTATGGGGGAGATATGTTGTGTGTGTATGTGGTGTATGTGTGCGCGTGTGTGCGTGAGTGTGTGCGCGTGTGTGTGCGCGTGTATATATATATATATATATATATATATATATATATAAACGCACACTCACACATACACACAAACACACACACGCATATCAACCCATGTGTAACATGTAATATGTAGATTGTAGAAACTACTAACTGAACATGTTCATTCCCTGCAAAAACAGCCCTTATGTAGAGGAATCATTCTTTTATACATAAATCATCTCTTTTATTTTTTGGTTTGGGGCGTTTTTTGGGCAACTGACTATAACAGCATTTCAATATATGACCCTGTTAGTGAACAGACTTATTGACAGACAAAAGTATGTGAGTTGGAATGTGGCCAAAATTCCATCACAATGCCTGGGTAGAGCTTCATATATATATATATATATATATATATATATATATATATATATATATATATATATATATATATATATATATATATATATATATATATATATATACATACACACACACACACACACACACACACTCACACGCTTGCGTGTCAATAAGCAAGTCACACAGTTCTGTCAGATGGCAGGTATATGTAGTTTTCAACTGGTGTCATTAGGTGACAACAACATCGTACTATATATCCCCGTTCGTCAGGTGGCGCTAGGTGTCTCAAGTGCACGTGCAGCGCATAAACAAAATGGCGACTGTATTTACGGAGTGTACAACCAAAGAGTAACGTGCAGTTGTTCGTTTTTTTTTTTCTTTGGGCAAACGGACTGTCTGCAAAGGACATTCATAATTAAATGCTTCCTGTTTATGTCGACAAATGTATGTCCCGTAAAGCGGTGCATAGCTGGGTAGAAACATTTTCTCAAGGACACTCGAAAATTGTTGATGAAATCCGATCTGGTCGTCCTGTTGAGATTGCAACATTCGTGCAGCGGGTGGAGGAGATGATTAGAAGTGACAGACGAGTAACAATAGACTCTGTAGCATCTGCAATAGGGTGCTCACATGGTACAACATACAGCATAATGCATGATCGATAGTTCTTTTTCTTCTTTCGTTCGCCTGAAATATGTTTATAACTGCAATGTTGTCTCTTGTATGAATCTAACAGACTTGTTTAGTTCACTCAGCGGTCCATAGAGTTTATCTTCCACTGTTGTCTCTCTAGGCCAGAAGGTTCGCCTGGATATGATGTAGTTTGGGCAATCCTGGAATATGTGCTCTGCTGTCTGCGACGCCAAACCACATGTGCACATGGCTGAGTCACCAATCTTGAATTATGTATACATGTGGTTGCGTAATCTATTGTGTCCTGTTCTGAGGAGCAGGAGAATGACCTGTTCTGGTCTGTCCATAACGTGGTAGTCGTCTTGAGTAAGGTTTGTTGGCACATAATTGCACCTAACTACAAGACTTGTCTTTCAATGAGTCGTCGTGTGATGGGTTCCATTGAACCACCGCTGAACGAACGAATCAGTGAAGGACTGAATGAGGTAATGAAGGGGTAAATAAATCAACAACGGGATGAATGAGTTAATGAAGGGATAAATGAGTCAATGAAGTTATGAATAAATCAACGACGGGATGAATTAATTAATCGACGGAAGTAGTGGGTTAGGTGGTAACTGATTAGCATTTCTGGATTGTGGTGCTGGATTGACCCCAATCCAGCTGGATTGGGGTTAGGGGTTAGGGTTAGGGTTAGGGTTAGGGTTAGGGTTAGGGGTTAGGGTTAGGGGTTAGGGTTAGGGGTTAGGGCTTAGGGTTTAGGGTTAGGGTTTCTGTGTGCTCCTAATTATAATTTCTGGATTGACCTCGCTGGATTGTCCCCAATCCAGCTTGGGACCAGGGCGGTTTGGGTAGGGTAGGTACTTAGGTCATATGTAAGGGGCGATACATCTAAGAAAAGACATGTTTCTAAGGGCAGATAACTGAGTGTGTGTATAATATTTTAACTAATTTAAAAAAAATAAAATAAAAATAAAAGACAATCAGAGGCGCGTGCGGGGCAGTCGCAGGAGCGAGCACGGGCGACAGTCGCTTGGGTGCGGTTTGAACCCAGTCAGTGTCTTGTAGTAACCACATGGCCAGTCATTTCTGAGTGACCACAAGCCGGTCAGTGACGAGTGTGGGTGGTGGGGCTAGACGGTTCGAACCCTCGAGGCGCACCGGGTGTGATATGAAAATTGTAATAAGTAAAAAGGCAAATATGGCGTGTATATGAGCTGTAGTGGGTCGTAGTGGCTTATAAAACTATCATCATATAGATTACACCTCTTCAAATGAAAACCTTAAAAAAGTAAAGATGGCCTGTAGTAACGGTTGTAAGGGGGCGTGGCTTCGTGGTATTCGTTGTTAAGGGGTTGGTGAGTGGTGATGTACCTATATAACAGCTTCCGAACAATTTAAAGGGATGGGCGAGTGGCGAAGTGGCTAAGTAAATGCGTCGGTTCCTTGCTAAGAGACAGAGGAGTTGCTAGATAAAGGCTCCAGGTCGTTGTCAAGGGGTTGGTGAGTGTACAAATAGCTAAATAACTGCTTCTGATCCTTGTTAAGAGGTGGGCGAGGGGCGGATTGGTTGGATAATTACGCCCGTTCCTTGGTAAGAGACAGGGTGATCGAGTGGAGAAGTGGGTAAATATAGGCATGGAGGTATACCATCGACACATTCAACGCATAATTTCGGCGTCGGTCGTCAGAAGACCAAGGATATTTTCATTATATGTCTATTGTAAAGGGGTCGACTGTTTGTTATAACGGGGTTACTATTATCTATAGTGGCTGGGACTTAAATACTATCAGCATACCGGTTACAGCTCTTCAAATGAAAACTTTGAAAGTGTAAAGATGGCCGATGGTTTTAGTGGGTATGACTTTGTGATATTCGTTGTTAAGGGGTGGGGTGAGTGGTTGAGTAACTAGATAAACGCTTCTGAACACTATCATCGGGTTCGAATCCCAGTGGGGCGGTCTAGTGGTAGAAGAAATATTGATATTATCTAATTCCTTAGTTGTGATGTCGAGCTCTGGTGTTATTAACCCGGCTATGTTTAGAATAGGAGAGGTGGTGTGCTGGTTGCGGAGTATGTTTAGGTGGTACCCCAGACACTGTGGAAGTGATAGGTTCGAATCTCGGTACTTTGTCGTTGGTACGATTGCCAGTCATCAAGGTTTGGGTGTCTAGTTGATTATTGGGTTAGGGTCGCTTTGTCCAACCTTGTCGCCGCGGCCACAAGTCCCACCGCTGATGAAAAACACAGGCAGCAGATTTCACCATTGTACCTACGAGTCACAAAATATAAGCTAACTTAACATTCAGAATATGACCTCAACAGGTGTTGCCAAAAATCAATACTTATTCTTATAACGGCTAATCCAGGGGATTATCGGCATCGTAATGACCAAGTCAGGTTAATAATATTTCTTATATCTCCGCCATTGCAAATAGTTCGCGATATTAATAAATGTTCACATAAAGGTTGGAAGGGGATTAAAAGATTAACACCTATTGTCGGGACATCCAATAAAAATCAATAACACTACCCTCGATTTTTCTCATAATTGCCGATTGGAGATTATGGGCTAGGTGTATGTGTCCTTATTTAGTTAAAACAGGTGGTATGAGTAGGAGATATCACAAACAGTTTCAGCATGTACCACTCTGATCTTAAATATCAGTAGTTCGTTATTCTTGTGACATTGAAAACGCTTGTAGCTTGAAGACAGATGGTGTACTATGTTATTGGGTGGTGTATATTGATTGACCAGTATGTGAAGTTGATAAGGTCACCCCTGCCAGCGCATCGTAGCTGTGTTGTGACTTGTCGCCTATTACACCCGGGTGTAAAAATAACCAAAAATATTTCACATCAACTCAGACATGCCTCTATATAGCTGCACTTCGAACATGGCTAGAGTCTACTTTAGGAAAGTATCGTGTATCTGTGTATACGGGTTTACCACTGCTTATAGATGTGTGCAGTATTATTAGAAAGCGGCCGTTATGTCTACATTATCAAAGTATGTTGCCTTACAGAGCTGGTATAGTATCTATGTGTCTGCTACGTTGTATGTTTTGTCATGTTGCCTTGTAGTATTTGGAGGGAGTTTCATGCGGGTGTCTAGTGAACTTTTTAAAAACTATGTCTCAGAATCCACAACGCCACTGGCATTAGAGGCTTTTCAACTTGTCTGCTCATTGACCACGCTTCACAGTCATACTAAAGTACGGGTTCTATGTAGTACTTAAACACTCCTTTTATTTCTCATTACAGTTGTCAACTTTATATTAGTCAGTATGTTTTCCAATTTGCAAAAGACAACCTTCATCACAGCGATTCTTGTTCCAACGCTTTAAAGCCACCTCCTATCAGACATTTTTTTTTTCTTTCCTTTTATGCTCACGGCTACCGTTTCCCCATTTCAAGCTCCATGTCTCTACTCGTATGCATTAGTGTGGTAGAAGTAAACCGATAACTCACAAGATAGACGTATATTATCACACTGTATATGAACATGTGGGAAACGGCTACATCCGGGCAAAGAGGGCGTTGTATCTGTCACATGCGTATGGATACAACCGAGACACGTGGTTAAGAGGGATACTACAGGAAAAAAAACGGTATTATGTTGGCGATCGAACCAGGGGACCTAATTCGTGATGACCACCATGTACGGGAGTGATTCTGCCCCCTCGTCAACAGGGCGTCGGAGGTTTAAAAGGGTGTTCATTCTCTCGCTTTTCTATTTCCGAGTCGTCATAGGGTCACCAAGTAACAGTAAAGAACACGAAACTACTACTACCAAGGCCTTTATACACCACAATGTATTTTCGAATATAATATACACAACTATAATCAAGTCATCACAGTATTCAACTAACCCGTTCTCATAGAGATAGAGGAGAGATGTGAGCACCGAGTCCAGTTGGGGGAGGTGTGCCTTTTACTTAACATCTATCGGGTCATACACCGACGAGTGTTTAGCTATATTTATCATATAATATTACCCGTGAGCACAACAAGCTTCCCCGGATCAAGCTTAGGTGTCTCATATAACATGACATATCACGTACCCGCTGGCCTGACCAGCAAAGTTATCGCTTCTCAGAGCAGACATTTACACTTTCATTAATTCTTCTGCCTGGCCAAAGGGGGTCTTTGCATCTTTCCGCAGAAACCTAGTTCCAATGCTAATATATGTTTTTCAATGTGTCGGCTCATTACAACATTTCACATCCTGACAAAAGTACAGGTTCTATGTTCCACTCCAACAGTCAAATAAGAAAAAATGTTAGCCAAATTATTAAAATGTTGGCCAAATATAGAAATATCTCGACCAACATTTAAAATGTAGGAAAAATTGTTAGCCAAACTGACAAAACTGTTAGCCAAAATAAGAAACGTCTCGGCCAACTTATAAAATGTAGGAAAAATTGTTAGACAAACTGACAAAACAGTTGGTCAAAATAAGAAACGTCTCGACTAACATTATAAAAATTAGGAAAAATGGTAACCAAATTAATTTAAAAAGGTGACCAAAATAGGAAATATCTCGACCAAATTTACGAAAAGTAGGAAAATTGTTCGTCAAATGTGACAATTATTGGGCAAGTAGGAAATCATGTTAGCCAAATAGGAAAAATATCGATCAAACTTATAGATGTCTCGGCCAAACTTATAAAATGTATGAACATTTGTTAGCCAAAGGTGAAAAATATTGACCAAGTAATGAAATATCTCATCCGAATTTATAACAAGTAAGAAAATATGCTAGTAAAATCAAGAAATATGTCAACTTTAGTTATACAATAGGCGAAACGATGGACAAACTTATAAAAATGTCGACCGTTATAAGAAAATGTATTACCCAAAGTAGGAAAAAATATTGACCAAGTTTTGAAATATCTCGACCAAACTTACAAAAAATAGGAAAATATGTCGACTAAAGTAGGAACATTTGTTAGCCAAAGATGAAAAATATTGGTCAAGTAAAGAAATATCGCATCCAAACTTTTAAAATGTAGGAAACTTTATTAACCAAATGTGAAAAATATCGCCCAAGTGAAGAAAAAAGTTACACAAAACTTATAAAACTTAGGAAAATGTGTTAACCTAATGAGAAAAATATCACCCAATTGAAGAAAAAAGTTACACAAAACTTATAAAACTTAGGAAAATGTGTTAACCTAATGAGAAAAATATTGACCAAGTAAAGAAAAACGTACACCAAACTTCTTAAAAGTAAGAAAATTTTTTAACCAAATTGGAAAAATATTGGCCAAGTAGAGAAATATCTCAACCATACTTATAAAAAGGAGGAAAATGTGTTAACCTAATGAGAAAATATCGCCCAAGTGAAGAAAAAAGTTACACAAAACTTATAAAACTTAGGAAAATGTGTTAACCTAATGAGAAAAATATCGCCCAATTGAAGAAAAATGTTACACAAAACTGATACAACTTAGGAAAATGTGTTAACCTAATGAGAAAAATATCGCCCAATTGAAGAAAAAAGTACACCAAACTTCTGAAAAGTAAGAAAATTTGTTAACCAAATGGGAAAAATATTGACCAAGTGGAGAAATATCTCAACCATACTTATAAAAAGGAGGAAAATGTGTTAACCTAATGAGAAAATATCGCCCAAGTGAAGAAAAAAGTTACACAAAACTTATAAAACTTAGGAAAATGTGTTAACCTAATGAGAAAAATATCGCCCAAGTGAAGAAAAAAGTTACACAAAACTTATAAAACTTAGGAAAATGTATTAACCTAATGAGAAAAATATTGACCAAGTAAAGAAAAACGTACACCAAACTTCTGAAAAGTAAGAAAATTTGTTAACCAAAAGGGAAAAATATATGGGCTAAACTATGAAATATGTTGACCGAACTAAGAAAGTGTGTTAACCAAAGGGGGAAAAATGGTGGTCAAAACATGAAACATCTCGACCAAGCTTATAAATAGCTTGTGTAAAGTTATAAAAAAAAAAAGTAGGAACAAATATTGCTTCTGTAGTTATGTCAAACGTGTCTTGAACTTTTATCTGAACAGACATTTCACAAGACATAATCATCAACGTCAACACTTTCCCTCTTTTACATTACCGAAAGTTTCAACTTATCAGTCCAGAGTATCCACTAAAGAAGCACTTATGCATACTAATCACCCAGCTCTTCACACTCTTGGTTTTTTTTTTTTTTTCTAACGCAAAGTGTCTCTGTCTTTCATAGATAGCTTCACAACTTTTCTATGTAGCACCACTAACAACGCCAAACCTTCGTTTCACATGAGCTCTAATGAAACAGCCATAACAACATTTAGGGCAATCTGTGGCTCCACCTGGGATAGTTTCAATATCATCTGAGTATTCGTCAGCAAAGATCCACTTCCCATGGCTGATATCTTCAACTTTCTATACCACAATGTCTGCTACACTAACCTTCCATTGATCCATCTTTCAACAATACAAAGAGTGTTCTCGAAGTCTAGCTAACATAACATTGCTTACTTTGTCCACCTCTATCACACTTTGTCATTTCACAACTGCAATAGCGGCAAGTCTGCAACCAACCAACAGTGTCTGTTATGAAGTCGACCTTTCTTAAAGCCACGTCTGCCTTACTGAACCCTTGAATACCCTCTACCACATCGTCTAACCGACTTTCAACATTTCATACCAAATAACATTAACATTCTCTCTGATTACAGAACAACTGATTTTCTGCTGACTAGGCAGATTTTCCAACCTCGTGGAGATAAATCATATGCCCCCTAACCTACTAGGCGCTATTCTAGACAACGAATATGATCATCGACCAGCACCCCTAGGCAGAACTTGGAAAAAACAACAGAGCTTGGGTTATTGAGACGAATGAGTTGCATTCCTTGGACTACCAGAGTGACATCAAACACAACAAACACTTTCTTACTAACCCTAACCCTAAGTATACATCATCTAATCCTAACCCTAACCCTAACTATACATCAACTAACCCTAACCCTAACCCTAACTATACAACACACTCTTTCTTAAGAGACATAGATACAAACCAGTTTTAGAAATGAAAAAGTTAAATTTATGTGATTAAATTTTAATTAAAATTTAAAACTAATAAATCGCACTTTTATTGCGCGCTTCACTTAATATACAGATATAGGGTAAGTATAGGTATAGGTTAGGTATAGGACATATATCAAGCTTACATCTTGCGCAATAAAAGTGCGATTTATTAGTTTTAAATTTTAATTAAAATTTAATCACATAAATTTAACTTTTTCATTTCTAAAACTGGTTTGTATCTATGTCTCTTAAGAAAGAGTGTGTTGTATAGTTAGGGTTAGGGTTAGGGTTAGTTGATGTATAGTTAGGGTTAGGGTTAGGATTAGATGATGTATACTTAGGGTTAGGGTTAGTAAGAAAGTGTTTGTTGTGTTTGATGTCACTCTGGTAGTCCAAGGAATGCAACTCATTCGTCTCAATAACCCAAGCTCTGTTGTTTTTTCCAAGTTCTGCCTAGGGGTGCTGGTCGATGATCATATTCGTTGTCTAGAATAGCGCCTAGTAGGTTAGGGGGCATATGATTTATCTCCACGAGGTTGGAAAATCTGCCTAGTCAGCAGAAAATCAGTTGTTCTGTAATCAGAGAGAATGTTAATGTTATTTGGTATGAAATGTTGAAAGTCGGTTAGACGATGTGGTAGAGGGTATTCAAGGGTTCAGTAAGGCAGACGTGGCTTTAAGAAAGGTCGACTTCATAACAGACACTGTTGGTTGGTTGCAGACTTGCCGCTATTGCAGTTGTGAAATGACAAAGTGTGATAGAGGTGGACAAAGTAAGCAATGTTATGTTAGCTAGACTTCGAGAACACTCTTTGTATTGTTGAAAGATGGATCAATGGAAGGTTAGTGTAGCAGACATTGTGGTATAGAAAGTTGAAGATATCAGCCATGGGAAGTGGATCTTTGCTGACGAATACTCAGATGATATTGAAACTATCCCAGGTGGAGCCACAGATTGCCCTAAATGTTGTTATGGCTGTTTCATTAGAGCTCATGTGAAACGAAGGTTTGGCGTTGTTAGTGGTGCTACATAGAAAAGTTGTGAAGCTATCTATGAAAGACAGAGACACTTTGCGTTAGAAAAAAAAAAAAAACCAAGAGTGTGAAGAGCTGGGTGATTAGTATGCATAAGTGCTTCTTTAGTGGATACTCTGGACTGATAAGTTGAAACTTTCGGTAATGTAAAAGAGGGAAAGTGTTGACGTTGATGATTATGTCTTGTGAAATGTCTGTTCAGATAAAAGTTCAAGACACGTTTGACATAACTACAGAAGCAATATTTGTTCCTACTTTTTTTTTTTATAACTTTACACAAGCTATTTATAAGCTTGGTCGAGATGTTTCATGTTTTGACCACCATTTTTCCCCCTTTGGTTAACACACTTTCTTAGTTCGGTCAACATATTTCATAGTTTAGCCCATATATTTTTCCCTTTTGGTTAACAAATTTTCTTACTTTTCAGAAGTTTGGTGTACGTTTTTCTTTACTTGGTCAATATTTTTCTCATTAGGTTAATACATTTTCCTAAGTTTTATAAGTTTTGTGTAACTTTTTTCTTCACTTGGGCGATATTTTTCTCATTAGGTTAACACATTTTCCTAAGTTTTATAAGTTTTGTGTAACTTTTTTCTTCACTTGGGCGATATTTTCTCATTAGGTTAACACATTTTCCTCCTTTTCATAAGTATGGTTGAGATATTTCTCCACTTGGCCAATATTTTTCCCATTTGGTTAACAAATTTTCTTACTTTTCAGAAGTTTGGTGTATGTTTTTCTTTACTTGGTCAATGTTTTTCTCATTAGGTTAACACATTTTCCTAAGTTTTATAAGTTTTGTGTAACTTTTTTCTTCAATTAGGCGATATTTTTCTCATTAGGTTAACACATTTTCCTAAGTTTTATAAGTTTTGAGTAACTTTTTTTCTTCACTTGGGCGATATTTTTCTCATTAGGTTAACACATTTTCCTCCTTTTTATAAGTATGGTTGAGATATTTCTCCACTTGGTCAATATTTTTCCCATTTGGTTAACAAATTTTCTTACTTTTCAGAAGTTTGGTGTACTTTTTTCTTCAATTGGGCGATATTTTTCTCATTAGGTTAACACATTTTCCTAAGTTGTATCAGTTTTGTGTAACATTTTTCTTCAATTGGGCGATATTTTTCTCATTAGGTTAACACATTTTCCTAAGTTTTATAAGTTTTGTGTAACTTTTTTCTTCACTTGGGCGATATTTTCTCATTAGGTTAACACATTTTCCTCCTTTTTATAAGTATGGTTGAGATATTTCTCTACTTGGCCAATATTTTTCCAATTTGGTTAAAAAATTTTCTTACTTTTAAGAAGTTTGGTGTACGTTTTTCTTTACTTGGTCAATATTTTTCTCATTAGGTTAACACATTTTCCTAAGTTTTATAAGTTTTGTGTAACTTTTTTCTTCAATTGGGTGATATTTTTCTCATTAGGTTAACACATTTTCCTAAGTTTTATAAGTTTTGTGTAACTTTTTTCTTCACTTGGGCGATATTTTTCACATTTGGTTAATAAAGTTTCCTACATTTTAAAAGTTTGGATGCGATATTTCTTTACTTGACCAATATTTTTCATCTTTGGCTAACAAATGTTCCTACTTTAGTCGACATATTTTCCTATTTTTTGTAAGTTTGGTCGAGATATTTCAAAACTTGGTCAATATTTTTTCCTACTTTGGGTAATACATTTTCTTATAATGGTCGACATTTTTATAAGTTTGTCTATCGTTTCGCCTATTGTATAACTAAAGTTGACATATTTCTTGATTTTACTAGCATATTTTCTTACTTGTTATAAATTCGGATGAGATATTTCATTACTTGGTCAATATTTTTCACCTTTGGCTAACAAATGTTCATACATTTTATAAGTTTGGCCGAGACATCTATAAGTTTGATCGATATTTTTCCTATTTGGCTAACATGATTTCCTACTTGCCCAATAATTGTCACATTTGACGAACAATTTTCCTACTTTTCGTAAATTTGGTCGAGATATTTCCTATTTTGGTCACCTTTTTAAATTAATTTGGTTACCATTTTTCCTAATTTTTATAATGTTAGTCGAGACGTTTCTTATTTTGACCAACTGTTTTGTCAGTTTGTCTAACAATTTTTCCTACATTTTATAAGTTGGCCGAGACGTTTCTTATTTTGGCTAACAGTTTTGTCAGTTTGGCTAACAATTTTTCCTACATTTTAAAAGTTGGTCGAGATATTTCTATATTTGGCCAACATTTTAATAATTTGGCTAACATTTTTTCTTATTTGACTGTTGGAGTGGAACATAGAACCTGTACTTTTGTCAGGATGTGAAATGTTGTAATGAGCCGACACATTGAAAAACATATATTAGCATTGGAACTAGGTTTCTGCGGAAAGATGCAAAGACCCCCTTTGGCCAGGCAGAAGATTTAATGAAAGTGTAAATGTCTGCTCTGAGAAGCGATAACTTTGCTGGTCAGGCCAGCGGGTACGTGATATGTCATGTTATATGAGACACCTAAGCTTGATCCGGGGAAGCTTGTTGTGCTCACGGGTAATATTATATGATAAATATAGCTAAACACTCGTCGGTGTATGACCCGATAGATGTTAAGTAAAAGGCACACCTCCCCCAACTGGACTCGGTGCTCACATCTCTCCTCTATCTCTATGAGAACGGGTTAGTTGAATACTGTGATGACTTGATTATAGTTGTGTATATTATATTCGAAAATACATTGTGGTGTATAAAGGCCTTGGTAGTAGTAGTTTCGTGTTCTTTACTGTTACTTGGTGACCCTATGACGACTCGGAAATAGAAAAGCGAGAGAATGAACACCCTTTTAAACCTCCGACGCCCTGTTGACGAGGGGGCAGAATCACTCCCGTACATGGTGGTCATCACGAATTAGGTCCCCTGGTTCGATCGCCAACATAATACCGTTTTTTTTTCCTGTAGTATCCCTCTTAACCACGTGTCTCGGTTGTATCCATACGCATGTGACAGATACAACGCCCTCTTTGCCCGGATGTAGCCGTTTCCCACATGTTCATATACAGTGTGATAATATACGTCTATCTTGTGAGTTATCGGTTTACTTCTACCACACTAATGCATACGAGTAGAGACATGGAGCTTGAAATGGGGAAACGGTAGCCGTGAGCATAAAAGGAAAGAAAAAAAAAATGTCTGATAGGAGGTGGCTTTAAAGCGTTGGAACAAGAATCGCTGTGATGAAGGTTGTCTTTTGCAAATTGGAAAACATACTGACTAATATAAAGTTGACAACTGTAATGAGAAATAAAAGGAGTGTTTAAGTACTACATAGAACCCGTACTTTAGTATGACTGTGAAGCGTGGTCAATGAGCAGACAAGTTGAAAAGCCTCTAATGCCAGTGGCGTTGTGGATTCTGAGACATAGTTTTTAAAAAGTTCACTAGACACCCGCATGAAACTCCCTCCAAATACTACAAGGCAACATGACAAAACATACAACGTAGCAGACACATAGATACTATACCAGCTCTGTAAGGCAACATACTTTGATAATGTAGACATAACGGCCGCTTTCTAATAATACTGCACACATCTATAAGCAGTGGTAAACCCGTATACACAGATACACGATACTTTCCTAAAGTAGACTCTAGCCATGTTCGAAGTGCAGCTATATAGAGGCATGTCTGAGTTGATGTGAAATATTTTTGGTTATTTTTACACCCGGGTGTAATAGGCGACAAGTCACAACACAGCTACGATGCGCTGGCAGGGGTGACCTTATCAACTTCACATACTGGTCAATCAATATACACCACCCAATAACATAGTACACCATCTGTCTTCAAGCTACAAGCGTTTTCAATGTCACAAGAATAACGAACTACTGATATTTAAGATCAGAGTGGTACATGCTGAAACTGTTTGTGATATCTCCTACTCATACCACCTGTTTTAACTAAATAAGGACACATACACCTAGCCCATAATCTCCAATCGGCAATTATGAGAAAAATCGAGGGTAGTGTTATTGATTTTTATTGGATGTCCCGACAATAGGTGTTAATCTTTTAATCCCCTTCCAACCTTTATGTGAACATTTATTAATATCGCGAACTATTTGCAATGGCGGAGATATAAGAAATATTATTAACCTGACTTGGTCATTACGATGCCGATAATCCCCTGGATTAGCCGTTATAAGAATAAGTATTGATTTTTGGCAACACCTGTTGAGGTCATATTCTGAATGTTAAGTTAGCTTATATTTTGTGACTCGTAGGTACAATGGTGAAATCTGCTGCCTGTGTTTTTCATCAGCGGTGGGACTTGTGGCCGCGGCGACAAGGTTGGACAAAGCGACCCTAACCCAATAATCAACTAGACACCCACACCTTGATGACTGGCAATCGTACCAACGACAAAGTACCGAGATTCGAACCTATCACTTCCACAGTGTCTGGGGTACCACCTAAACATACTCCGCAACCAGCACACCACCTCTCCTATTCTAAACATAGCCGGGTTAATAACACCAGAGCTCGACATCACAACTAAGGAACCAGATAATATCAATATTTCTTCTACCACTAGACCGCCCCACTGGGATTCGAACCCGATGATAGTGTTCAGAAGCGTTTATCTAGTTACTCAACCACTCACCCCACCCCTTAACAACGAATATCACAAAGTCATACCCACTAAAACCATCGGCCATCTTTACACTTTCAAAGTTTTCATTTGAAGAGCTGTAACCGGTATGCTGATAGTATTTAAGTCCCAGCCACTATAGATAATAGTAACCCCGTTATAACAAACAGTCGACCCCTTTACATTAGACATATAATGAAAATATCCTTGGTCTTCTGACGACCGACGCCGAAATTATGCGTTGAATGTGTCGATGGTATACCTCCATGCCTATATTTACCCACTTCTCCACTCGATCACCCTGTCTCTTACCAAGGAACGGGCGTAATTATCCAACCAATCCGCCCCTCGCCCACCTCTTAACAAGGATCAGAAGCAGTTATTTAGCTATTTGTACACTCACCAACCCCTTGACAACGACCTGGAGCCTTTATCTAGCAACTCCTCTGTCTCTTAGCAAGGAACCGACGCATTTACTTAGCCACTTCGCCACTCGCCCATCCCTTTAAATTGTTCGGAAGCTGTTATATAGGTACATCACCACTCGCCAACCCCTTAACAACGAATACCACGAAGCCACGCCCCCTTACAACCGTTACTACAGGCCATCTTTACTTTTTTAAGGTTTTCATTTGAAGAGGTGTAATCTATATGATGATAGTTTTATAAGCCACTACGACCCACTACAGCTCATATACACGCCATATTTGCCTTTTTACTTATTACAATTTTCATATCACACCCGGTGCGCCTCGAGGGTTCGAACCGTCTAGCCCCACCACCCACACTCGTCACTGACCGGCTTGTGGTCACTCAGAAATGACTGGCCATGTGGTTACTACAAGACACTGACTGGGTTCAAACCGCACCCAAGCGACTGTCGCCCGTGCTCGCTCCTGCGACTGCCCCGCACGCGCCTCTGATTGTCTTTTATTTTTATTTTATTTTTTTTAAATTAGTTAAAATATTATACACACACTCAGTTATCTGCCCTTAGAAACATGTCTTTTCTTAGATGTATCGCCCCTTACATATGACCTAAGTACCTACCCTACCCAAACCGCCCTGGTCCCAAGCTGGATTGGGGACAATCCAGCGAGGTCAATCCAGAAATTATAATTAGGAGCACACAGAAACCCTAACCCTAAACCCTAAGCCCTAACCCCTAACCCTAACCCCTAACCCTAACCCCTAACCCTAACCCTAACCCTAACCCTAACCCTAACCCCTAACCCCAATCCAGCTGGATTGGGGTCAATCCAGCACCACAATCCAGAAATGCTAATCAGTTACCACCTAACCCACTACTGACGGATCAATGAAGCAATGAAAGAATGAATCAATGACGTTTGTTTAGTTTAGTTTAGTCGACGGATCAACATCACTGCACACGGGTGTAACACATAAGTGCTCCGTTCTTCTCCTAACTTAAGCCTCAGTCTGGAGATTCTCAGCTCAGTGCACGAACTCCGTAGCACCGGCAAGGATCCTTAAATACTTTGGGTAGATTTTTAACTCGGAAATTTGCCCGGGCAGCGCCGTTAGGCTAATCTTTTTCGATTTCCAACTGCTAGGGATTTTTTACGAGCGCAACAATACACACGGGCGTCCGATATCACTACCCAGAGACCAGAGGGAATTTTATTACTAGAAGTCCACGCGAAATAATCCCGGTCCTCATCGGGCCTTGAACTCGGTACCTCCAGCACTCGAGGTGGACACCGTACATCAAAGACCACTCAGCCCCCCCCCCCCCCCCCCCTCTACCCCTCAATCAATGGGATAAAAATGCGTGAATGAATGAATGCATAAAATAATCAATGAAGAAATAAATGAGTCAATGAAGACATGCAGTAATCAATGAAGGAAGGAATGAGTCGATAAAGGGGTGAATTAGTCAACTAAGGAATGAATGAATGAATGAACGAACCAATGAAGGAATGAATAAATCAATGAAGGTACGAATTAATTAATGAAGGAATGAATGAGTCAACTAAGGAAAGAATGAATCAATAAAAGAATGAATGAATCAATGGAGGAATGCATGAGTCAATGAAGGTATGCATGAATCAATGAAAGAATTAATTAAGCTATGAAGTATTAAATTAATCAATGAAGGAATGAATGAATCAGTGAAGAATGAATAAACCAATGAAGGAAAGAATGAGTCAATGAAGGAATGATAGAATCAATGGAGGATTAAAAGGATCAATAAAGGAATTTTAAAAAAAATCAATTAATGAACGAATGAATGATTGATCACCATCATCGTCATTATCATCTCCCACTTCTGCCGTCAAGTGTCGTGGGGAGGAATAATTTGCGTTCCAGCGCACGATGGGCGGTACTGAATAGTGCCATTTCGTGTGATTGTCGTCAATCCATTTTCTTCTTGGACGTCCTCTTGGTTACTCACGTAAACATCAGTCCGGTATGACATCACACTGATGTTGGACAACAGGATGTCACCATCCGACATACAGGACTTCACGCTGGAGATCACATCCAGCGAACGCTAGCAAAAAAAAAAAAAAAAGCAGTCCTCTTGGTCTAGTCACAGATGATCTTTGATATAGGGCCAGTGATGGTAATATATAGTACTGGATGTATAGATGGCTGGAGAGTGAGTTCCCTTGAGCAAGATGGCGGGACACTTCTTCGTCCCGTAAAATGGAACGTGTTTTTTCCGAAATGTGTATAGATTAAGTGTTTTTTCGTGGTGAAATGGAGTTCGGACCGTGCAACGGAGTTCGTGCACGCGCGTCCGGGCTTCTTTCGGCGTATCATCGGCGCCCGGTGGCGATAGTTAAGCCTAACATGACGGCCAGACGACCAGCTAGGACACAACGTGGTAAGAGGGCGGGCGCGCGCAGAAGGCGCTTAAAATGTGACAGATTGGGTATCGGAAATGTTCGAGTACTGTACTGGAACTGTGCATCATTTAGTCAACGCTGACCCATTCTTGAAAAACTACTCTACGGAAACGATATTGTAGTCTTGCAAGAAACACAGCTCACCGACGGAACAGTCAATGATGCGGGATTTCAGGGTTTCCTTAACAGGCGGCACATCGGACAGGCCATTCTGGTCCGCGACAACATACTAGTGTCTGAGATCGATATGTCCGCCTGGAACAGCGATGCCCTGCAAGTGCAGGCATTAAGAATAATGACACCAGTGCAGCTTGTAATCGTTAACGTCTATGCGCGAAATGGGAAGGTCGACGTGCGACAATGGCAGAGTTTGTTCGATATGGATGAAAGGCATATCATCTACTGCGAGGACTTCAATGCCAGAGGCAGTCAATTGGGGGAATTGCATCACCAATAGACAGGGAGAAGATTTGGAGGACGCCCTGGCATCTGCTGCCCTAATCTGTCTGAATGATGGGAAGGTCACTAGAATGGCCACTCGACCAGGCGACTCTGACAGCATCATTGACTTGGCTCTGGTGTCGCCCACCATCGCACCAAGGTGCCGGTGGGGCACACTGGGATACCACGATAGTGACCACTACCCTTGTGTCATCCTGATCAAGAAAGACGGGGCCATGAGTCAAAGAAACAAGACCAATGCCTTCCCGTACGACACCACTGGTCAAGACGCCATAAGCAAGATCAGAAGAAGGAAACTAACTTCCTCCCGTAGGAGACAAGAAAGATGGCTGCAGCCACCATGGTGGAATGGAGAGGTCGAGAAGGTGTGGCTGGGAAAGAGGCAGGCTGTCAAAGACTGGCAAAAGGCCAGAAAGGCTAACATGCCACAGGTTGAGTTGGCGAACCTGAAGACTGAGGTCGTTAGGACGACGACTTTATTCAAATCCTGCGCCAAACAGGCCAAGGCCGACAAATGGGACGAGTTCTGCAGGAAGGTGTGCTCCGAGCAATCTCTTACGACATTCTGGCGCCTCCACAAGAGCATGAACGGTGCTACACAACGTAGGGGTATTCCAGACTTTCAAGGCACAGACCTCGCATGGAAAAAGTCGGATGCGGATAAAGGTAAGGCCTTTCTTACACGCTACATAGAACAGACTGTCGTGTGTGTGTAAAGAACGAATGTCGTATTAGTTACTTGTTCTTCTTTACCACTTTAGTGTCGTCCCTGGAGTGAAGAGAATCGATACCCACATTTTTTTTAATTCAATATCTCTATTCTGGAGAAATCCAGCAGACTCCGTCCACACACTCCCTCAATCTGAAGACACCTTCCTCTCACTCTTACTCACCCCTGGATCATGCCCCCTCTCATTCTTCCCCAACATAACATACTTGACAACTCTCGCTTCAACAAATAAACACAAGAAATTTATTAAAGCAAAGAGTATATGTAGGAGAAGTATGTGTGTATAAGGTGTAGAATGTGTGACGTGTATTCTAATGGTAGACCAGTGATTTAGAAGCAAAGTCTGTAACATCATAGTGCTTAGCACACAACAGCACCATTTTTTCCGGACAGTGAACCTCACCCAGAAGATGACGACTTTCTCCAATCACTCGAACAAACAGGATGCTGGTAATCCGATAGACACTGTTGATCTTGGTCTTCACTTTACCACATGGTGAAGTTACTCTGTTTCCTAATATTTGTTTGAACTGATAGTTCTCCAATTAACTGAAATGTCACTTGGGGGAACTTTACTGTTTATTAGTTTCTGGTTATAACATTTTCCCCTCTTTTAGAACACAACCTATTAATGTTCGTTAGGTAGATGTGTATATAGATATATATATATATATATATATATATATATATATATATATATATATATATATATATATATATGTCCTTAGTATGCGAGTTATTAATCGTCGGTGATGAAGCTTATCACTCATTAAACACAACACTTCTGTTCATACAATTCCACTCAGCAGAAGCCAGGTTCCCGCAAACCAACTTGGGTATAAGCCCTATGTAGCGGCCTCTCAGCAACCTCTGTCTTCAGATGCTGAGCCATCATTGTATCAAACTTTGAAACTGCTTCTTCGTAGTAAATCCTCTCCCACTCACGTAGAACACTCAAGGGGAACTGTACATGGAACCTGTAGAGCAGATAACATCATGGTGAGGGCAACTCAGTCCTGACCGTAATTAGGTGATTGTAGGCCAATAACAGCACTCAGATCTATAACAGAGATCCGATCTCTGTCATACGGCCAAATAATTCAATCATATGATCTGAGACATGGCAACAGGAAAGACTAAAGGAACGGGTAGAAACCCAGCAGATGCCCTACTGTAGATCCTACCATTACACATTCCCCTCCTCCCTCTCAACCATCCTTAATCTCTCTAATTATTATTCCACTACATTGTTCTCAAATTCCCGAGTAAAATGATATATAACACAAGCTACCTGAAGCCACACAATAGAATACTAGTGCCGACGCTCCTATGATACTTTCTAGCACCGCACTTATAGAACATTCTATCACTAATCATAATACATTATCACTGCACCTATAATACATTATATCACCGCACAGTACTGTACTCTATTCCTAATCATACTCTTAAGTTAGATATAATTAATTGCCTACCATATGTCTATTCCTGTTGTTACTCGAGAAACTAGGCATTCCGATTGGATCTATGTCCGTGGATAACTATCCCTACTAAGATAGGCTAGTCCCTCTAATATCACACAACTCGGAATTATCCCCAATTCTAACACTTCAGAATGTTTTCCTCGACTCCATCCACCTGTTTACTGCACTGGGTTTTATATGGGTGCTTGAGTGAGTCACCAGGAAGACCAGACGCCAATCAGTCCAGAATCTGGCTTTGTCCTCCTGTTTCCAGACTAACCAGAGTCAATTAGCTGTCAATTTCCTTTTCATCTGTGGAGTTCTTTGTCTCATCCAACAAATATCCGGGTTGTCTGTAAGCCAAAGACCTTTCTCCCATTACATAATCCTTCTGACCTCTAGCAGGCATTCTGTCTATCACTTGCAACGACCAACTTCCGTTTGGTAGACAAATGTCGCCAGTACACACCTCTCGAACAACATCCTGTCATCAACTTGTCGACTATGTGTAGACAACTCGACGTGACTCCCTTTGATCTCATACACACTGTTGACCAGGTGTCGAGAATCTGTACCGACGTTTTTTCCTCAGTTTGTTCACCATAAAAGCGTCAATTGTGTTAGCAAAATAATGTCGGGTTTGGTTATCATTGATCGACTGACAAGTTAATTTATCCTGTGACACAGACTGACCAGAAAGACGAGCCCACCAGACAGAGGACCACAAAAACACTCTCAGTTGTGCGAGGGGGTCGGAACAGACGAAGAATGGACAATCACAGTTGACATATTGCGTGCGATGCTCAAGAAATCACCTAACACCGCCCCAGGCCCAGACGGCATCCGATATGGTGACCTAATGGTGATATCAGATGATGACATGGAAGAACTGGCCAGCGAATTCAACACCAGTATCCAGAGGGGTCAGGTCAAAGAAGAATGGCTACACAGCTACTTGCTGCCGCTGCCAAAACCGAACAAAGACCACTCAAGATAAGCGGTTACAGAATCATTACGATGCAGAATACTGTTGGCAAGCTACTGGAGAAAATTGTAGCACACAGACTTGCTTGGGACTTGGAACAGCTCGGCTGCTTCCCGCCCACACTTGGAGGATACAGACGCAACAAAGAGTCATGGCTGAATGCGGCGGTCTTTGCTCAAGATGTTTACGAAGGATTTCAGGTCAGAGAAGAGACATGTGCGGCCGTCATAGACTTAGAGGACGCATATAACAGAGTATCTTTCGAGCACTTGATGCAAACCCTCCTCAGACTGAAAGTGCACCCTCACCTTGTACGATGGATAGCTGCAGTTCTACTCCAAAGGAAGGTGGTGCTAAGATGCGGGAGTTGGTCTTCTTAGCCGATAACGATATGTCCAGGATTGCCGCAGGGTTCACCACTGTCACCAGTACTATTCAACGTGTATACGGTGCCGATCACTGAACAACAGTTGGATGGGAGGGGTAGGACTCTATCATTCGTTGACGACATCCTCGTGTATCGACAGGGTCGAGATAGACAGGCGGTTGCCAACTATATGCAGGGCGAACTAGATCGAATTTCCTTATGGTGTGCTGATGCCGATGCCCTTGTCAACCCTGCAAAGGCAACGGTTACATGGTTCTCACTAAACAACCATATTGTGAAAACAGACCTGCCGGCAGTAAGAATGGATGGGAGCATTCTGAGTAGAACCCAGTCAATGACATATCTTGGCGTGAGGCTTGATCGTAGCCTGTCCTTCAGAGATCATGTCGATTATGTCATAACGAAGACTCGAAAAGGTTTGGCAGCAATGAGAGTCATGGCGACTGCCAATATCGAGCAAAGACTGCTATTACTTCTGTTCCAAGGACTTGTGCTTTCACGCATCGAGTATGCCCTGGCCATCCTCACTGTCAGCCCTACACAGATTGGAAGACTTGAAAAGGTACAAAACGAAGCCATGCGCATCATTTTGGGCTGCACGAGAGACACCAGCTGTGTAGAAATGAGATACCTCCTTGACTTCCCGACACTGGAACACAGGATCAAAATCTGGAGAGCTCGTGCATACTTAAAAATAAGTGCAGATGAGCAGCACCCTCTGCATGACGCTGTATTCAGAGAAAAGGGTGACAGGCTAAAGAGGGGCAAATCATGGATGGGTCGGGCGGAAGATGTCGTCGGACAGGTCTGCAGTCGTACCAGTATCAACCCCGGCAAGGAATGGGTGCCGGTACCTCCAGCTTTTAAGTGTACCTTCTCCTGCATTATCACACTCGACAGACGGTGCAGAGAGCAGAACCCTGCCGCTGTCAATGCAGAGGTTAACGCGCTCATCTATGATCACTCAGATAGCCCCGAAGTGCTCATCTATACAGATGGATCTGTTGTAAAGCAGCAGAGAAGTGCGTGGGCATTTACAGCCCGTTCAGCGGGCCGAACCGTTCAAGAATCCAGTGGTGCCCACTCTATGACCACGAGCAGCATGACGATGGAGGTGATGGCAGTTACACAGGCTTTCATATGGCTGGAATCACAGCATTATACCAACGTGTGTGTACTAAGTGATTCAATGAGCATGATTCAGAAGGTCGAAGCTGGATCTGTACGTAGACAGTGGACTGAGTCGCTGCGGAAGTCTGTTGTCCGCAAAGTCACCTTCATCTTCGTCCCGGGACATGCGGGAGTCGATGGAAATGAACGAGCTGATAAATTGGCTGGCTCTGCACCCCCTGTAGATGGCCAGCCCATGGATCGTGCCGATGTTATTAACGCCCTTAAAGATATGACCTAGAACAGAGGATTTTGACGCCAGTGATACCATATCGCTTTCCAGGATGAAAGACCTGGGAGTAAGAATCGGCACAGCCAGACGCGAGAGGTACATCGGGAAAACAAAGCGCCTCGTCAACCAAAACAGAACTGGCACTATTAGCCACCGGACGCTGATGCATATGCTGAGGGAGGATCTGAGCACCTATGGACATGTCCGGAGTGCAACGAAGATACCCCAACTGATAACTAATAACTAAAATAGTGACATGGCCAAACCACTTGATCTTATGTCTTTCAATAAATGTGGCACATTCTGTTGACCCCGCTGTCTGTCTGATAACAGCATTTCTTACTCAGTCTCGGATTGTTAGGTTGGCAGCTCTCCTCAGGCATCTCATCTCACAGGTGTTGATTTTACGAATGAGTAAGTTGGATGAAGACCAAGTTTGAGATTGGTAGCATTGGGTTGGTTTGAAGATTTTGTTTATTATCGATCGTTTTGCGGATATTGGGGGTGTGTCAGTATGGGTGATAGTTGATATGTAAGTGCACTAGCTTTTTGGCATCTGATTTCGATGTCTCTGTCCTATCTACCATCTTCTGTGATCATACTTCCAAGATATTTGAATTCTTTAACTTGTTTCAGAGATGTGCTATTTATATGTATACTTAGTGGACCAAGAGATCTGCTAACTTGCATCACTTCGGTTGTGGTTGTATTTATACTCATATTGTATCTGCTGCATGTTTAACTCATATTATTAATATGATTTTGCAGTCTGCCCTCATTGCTGTAAAACGTACTGATCGTCTGCAAATAGAAGTTAATTTATTTTGTGTGAATCAGTTGTTTCATCTGAAGTAAAACGTTTTAAGTTTCCTGAATCTGTTCTGTCAAGGCTTCCTTCTTTGGATATTCTGTTCATGTAGATATTAAATATTAGAGGAGAGAGCACACATCTCTGTCTCACTCCCTGATTGACTGTGAACATAACTGATATACCTTCTTGTGTTCTTACTGCACTTTGACTCGAGTGGTACATGGCTTTCATGTTTTCTAGCAATTGTACTTGTATTCCGTAGTCTTCAAGTATGGTCAATTATTTGTATCTGTCTACTCTATCGAAAGTCTTTTCCTGATCTATAAACACAATATTCTACTGGTCACTATATTCGATAGTTTTTTTTTCCACATATTTGTCTAAGTGTAAATAGTGCATCAGTGTAATTGTTACCATTCCGAAAACCGAATTGTACTTTGCTTAACTGTTGTTCAACTACTGGTCTATCTCTTTGTTCCAATAGTTTTGCGTACATTTTCACTATATGGCTCAGGAGTGATATACCTCTGTATGTTTCGTACTCCTTGATATTGCCTTTCTTTTTCCATATTGGTACTATTATTGCCTGTTGCCAATCTTCTGGGACTTTTATTTCTTCCCATGCTATATTAAAAAGTCTTGTTAGCCATTTAACTTCTATTTCCCACAAACCTGAATAACTTCTGTGGTTATTCCATCTGGACCCGGTGATTTTTTTATTCTGCAGGGATGAAGTTTGGTTCTTGTTGTCCATGTCTTGTTGGCACATAAGTGAGGTTTTCTATATCATTATGTGTGGGGTTAAGTAGTCCTTGAAAGTATTCTGCCCACATTGCTAGTCTTTGTTGTGGATTTACTAATGGTATACTTCTTTTGATGTTTATGATGGTGTTCGGGTTGTAGCATTGATCTCTGTTTCTCACTTTATTGACACGTTTATAAAATTCCCTTGGGTGGTCTTTGCTGATGGTCGCCATCTGTTCAATATTAATGATTACATGGAGAAATGAATTAGGCACTGAACGAAGGAGATAATCAATGAAGGAAAAAAGAAAAACAAAGACAGTTTAAATATTATGCTGATCTAACATATTTTTTTTTAATCAATCAGACAAGATAATAATAACAGCTTTGTGTTGCAACATAAAGAGAAGCACTAATCTAATTAAGACCCTATAGAACATAACGACATCAACAGCCTACTTACTGCACCTCACACATGTCACTATTAGCTGTGCAAGGTTTTGAAAATAGAGTTTGTATTGGCTGTTTTTACCTTTACCATCTCTGTCCACCCTGTGTGCTGTATATGTTATTGACATGTAAGCCTGAGATGATTGGGTGTCAATATTAAAGACTCATTTAATGTAATTGAGTGCATGTTGAACATTTCAAGACTTCTGTCGTTGTTTCTGTATTTAGAATGCGGCGGTGCGAATGTAAGAAATTACCAGAATATTTGACATTGCAGTGTTAGTGTTATTATTATTATTATTATTATTATTATTATTATTATTATTATTATTATTATTACTATTATTGTATTATTTGTTTGCATATCCACAACGTTGCAGTCAACATCAGCATTTTTCAGCTGCTGTTGATGGACTAGCCAAGACTACGCTCAGTAGTTTGCCATTAATTTCTAAGCGGCCGTCTCACATACCCATAAGTTACCAACGCGGCGAGAACCGCTACCGATTCTACTTTACTCACGAGAATATACGGGATTACGGAGAAAGACGTTAAGCCTAGATCAGGGAGACCGGCTAGTATTATTATAGATTGGTTAATGTCCATGTGTTAGATATAATATAAACTGATTGGCATGCGTGTATTAGAGATACACCATTGTTTGGCATTCGTGTGTTATTGATACTACAGTGTTTGGCATTCGTGTGTTAGAGATACCACAATATTTGACATTCGTGTGTATTAGAGATACTACGATATTTGACATGTGTGTAGTAAAGATACTACAGTGTTTGACATTCATGTGATAGAGATACTACTATATTTGACA
The DNA here is from genome assembly GCA_963921405.1 of Cepaea hortensis. Taxonomy (NCBI): domain Eukaryota; kingdom Metazoa; phylum Mollusca; class Gastropoda; order Stylommatophora; family Helicidae; genus Cepaea; species Cepaea hortensis. Next base: position 81,551,640 of record OY992888.1, read on the forward strand.
TTCGTGTATTATACATACTATAGTGTTTGACATTCATGCGTTCGAGATACTACAATATTTGACATTTGTGTATTAAAGATACTATAGTCTTTGACATTCATGTGTTTGAGATAATACAATATTTGACATTCGTGTATTAGAGATACTATAGTGTTTGACATTCGTGTGTTAGAGATACTATAGTGTTTGACATTCATGTGTTAGAGATACTATAGTGTTTGACATTCATGTGTTAGAGATACTACAATATTTGACATTCGTGTATTAGAGATATTATAGTGGTTGACATTCATGTCTTAGAGATACTACAATATTTGACATTCGTATGTTAGAGATACTACAATATTTGACATTCGTGTGTTAGAGATACTACAATATTTGGCATTCGTATGTTAGAGATAGTACAATATTTGACATTCGTGTGTTAGAGATACTACAATATTTGACATTCGTGTGTTAGAGATACTACAATAATTGACATTCGTATGTTAGAGATACTACAATATTTGACATTCGTGTGTTAGAAACACTACAATATTTGACAATCGTGTATTAGTGATACTACAATGTTTGACATTCATGTGTTAGAGATACTATAGTGTTTGACATTCTTGTATTAGAGATACTACAGTGTTTGACATTCATGTGTTAGAGATACTAAAATATTTGACATTTATGTATTAGAGATACTATAGTGTTTGACATTCATGTGTTAGAGATGCTACAATATTTGGCATTCATGTGTTAGAGATACTACAATATTTGACATGCGTGTTTTTGATGTTGTATAGTCTGTTTAACGTGACTGTGTTATAGATAATATTGATTGTTTTACATTGCTCTGTTATAGACAGTACAGGCTGTTTGACATTACGATTTCAGAGATAACATAGATTGCTTGACATGCGTATGTTAGAGATAAGATAGTTAGTTTAATTTTGGAATGTTAGATATAATATAGATTGTTCTACAGTAATGTGTTAGAGAAAATATGCATTGGTTGACATTCGCATTTTGCAGCTAAATTAAATTGTTAGACATTCTTGTTATATAGATTGTAAATTGACATTCGTGTGTTACAGATATGTGTTAGAGATTGTATATTGACATTCGTGTGTTACAGATATGTGTTTGTTTTTTTCTTTGTTTGTTCGCCTTGAACCCAAGAGTAATCCGAACGCGTGCTACTGCGTGAGAGATAATACAGAAGATTTGACGTGCGTTTGACAGAAAAAAATAGATTGTTTGTCATCTGTGTGTTAGAAATACTACGGCATTTTTGACAGTTATGTGTTAATAGATAATATAGGTTGTTGACATGCGTGTGAAAGATATAATAAAGAGTGTATAACATGCGTCCTTTAGAGATAATGTATACTGTTTTGACATTAATTTGTGAGAAATAATATAGAATAGTCGACATTCGTGTTTTAAAAATAATATAGATTGTTTGACCTCCGTGACCTAGAGATACTATTGCTTTTTTCAATATACTTATGTGAGAGATAATAAAGATTGTTAGTTATTCGTGTATTAGAGTCAATATGTAATGTTCAATGTGTGTGTGTGTTAGATAATATGCATTGTTTGCAATTAATGTGAAGGATTCAATACATATTTTGGGACCTGCGTGTGTTAGAATGTATATTGATTGATTGACAATACAATGTTAGAGATAATATAGATTGTTTGACATTCGTGTGTAAGATTCAATATAAGTTATTTTATATTCGAGTGAAGCCTAAAATTATGTTTGAATTACATGCATGGTCGGAAGAACTCAACCCAAATGTTGTACAGTTCAGAAGTTATCACGATTACTATATGTCCGGCAACAGCAGATACCAGCGCCGTCTATAGGATCCTCAGAACTCTCGCTGTGTCGCTCTCATGGCATCTACCGAATTAGTCCTCACAATCTGAGGGGAAAACAATAAGATATAAACATCACTCGCGATAGTTCTGTGGTTAGTCTGCGTTGTCTGCCTGCATTCAGTCATGTGTTCAAATCTCTGTCGAGGCGTCGATGTTTCTTTATTATTGACCTTTGATCCCGTATCGATCAAGTTAAACTGGTGTCAGGGAATTTCTTAGGAAGCAAAGGAGGCTGATGTGATATGATAATACCACCTACCAATTATTAAATGTTTTTAATTTTTGAGAGTAAATTATACACGATGTGGCTATAATAATATTTATCTTTGATCTTCCACTCGAGCATGGGGATACCAGCAGGTGCAATCAACAATCAAACACGGAAAGTTCAATACTCATACCGAGTGAAGGACGACCAAACATATAAAGCAAATCCCAACACACATACCAGGTAAAAGTACAAAACATACAAGTAAAAGAACAACACGCATATACAGTCACAGTACTATACACATATATATATATATATATATATATATATATATATATATATATATATATATATATATATATACACATATACATATCCACCAGCGTATGTCAACTGATCGTATCAATTGTGCGCTGGTTAATCGAGATTAGTGTGTTCTTGTCAAAATATCCATGCCTTGTGTCTCCCCTTTTCACTCCCATCTCCCTTGCTCTGGACAAGGAAATAAACTCCCAGGTGTGTTTAAATGCAACTGCGTATCAAATAACTCCTATAGAGCTGATAATGTCAGGCCCATCTATTACTCTTCCCCCCTCGATCATCGAAATATTCGCCAAGCGATCGGCTCGCTCTTTCCCTTGCACGCCCGGGTTCTCCGATATGTAGATGACAGTTAACGTGGCTAATTAAGGTGTGCTCATTGTCGAGCCACTCATGTTGAAGCCTGTTTGGACCTTCTTGAGCATGGCCAGTTAACCGCCCAGTACACACGCGTGTAAATAATTGTGCTTGCCGAGTCAATTCAGGGCACTGGTTACAGTCAATACTTCCATTGTAAGACTGCTTGCTGTCACAGCAACATCATCTATTGCTTCCTTGACAGTTTTGCCACTTGAGCTCGCTGAGAATTCCCACACATTTGGCTTACCCTGGTCTACTGAGCCAACATCCTGGCACACATAATGTGTTAGACTCATATTTGTAAAGACCAATCGGCACTCAGTGTGGTAGGTATACAGGAGTATGCGATGGCGATCCGGACTCTCAGCCACAAGCAGATGGAAAAGATGGAAAGGATACAGAACAGAGCTATGCATATTATACTTGGATGTAAAAGAGATACAGAATATAAAGCTATGCGCTACCTTCTTAATTTTCAAATCTTGGGGGACAGAATACACATTTGCCGAACACGTGCCTATCTCAGAGTCAATGCAAAAACACAACATAAACTGTATGGTGAATGCGAAATAATTATTGTCTTAGCCACTCCCCCATTCTCTTAAAGCACCAAAACAACGGTTAAACATAGAATTCATCTAATGTTTGAAATTGTGAACTAAGGAACTCTGCGAAATAATGAAATCTTTGACGGCCGGAAATAAAACTGGGAGTGGCATTTGCTGACTTTATTCTTCTTGGAGGATTTACCATAGGCTTATGTTAATTAGATGAGCAAAGAAACGTCTGCAGTGGACTCGAATATTTGTCGCAGTTGGCCGAGAACTCTCAAGGAGGAATGATGTGACGTTCTGTTGGGAGAATTTGTGTAGGTAAATTCTAAGTCCTGGGGACATCGGTAAGTTGATGATTATAATAAATACATTAACATAGTTGACAGGATAGAAAGGATCTGGAACTTTAGCAGAGCTTTCTTTGAGATAATTGAAGTAGGAGTAGATTTAGAGCAATACTCAGAAGATATAAGTGATTCTTCCTGTGACATAGACAATATTGAATGAATCTCTTGCTTGTTCAGTTCATGCCCTTTATGAAAGATGAACTTCTATTCATTCAGAGTCTTCATGTGTAGCTTATATTTAGGAAAAGAACTGCCATGATGCTTTACTAAAATATAACTTATATACTTTTATAGAAGATATTTTCTGAATTATCATTTATAATCGCTTTATGTCTATGTTAAAAGCAGAATGAGTTTCTTTATATTTGTATTGGAGTATAAAGTACTTACGAATGATTTGTTTCTATATAAATGTATAAATATGATGTGATGTTACATGGTAATTTATCCTGGAGATGAAATATAATGCCAGGTCTGCGTAAAGGTGTCATTCTTGCTGATAGCCAGCCAGAGAACACGAGAATGATTCACCTGCCCATTGCAGGAGTGAAAGAGACATATCTTGCCGATACGAAGGCCCACATCGAATGTTGGCGTGGGATGATGAGTCACATCCAAGTGTTGGAGTGATGGTACCCAACAGGACAATGTCTGGCAAGCCTGCCCCTCGTAATAATCCCTTCACCCCCCTCTTTCTCTTTCCTCCCACCCCCATTTTTCTCTACCTATGGATATATGTTTTGGTACATGCTTTAACGGTGTATGGTGGTCTTTTGGATTACGCTGGGGTATATTCCCGAATGCTGAATATTGCCAACAGGAAGGTCACAGTCCTCAATGAAGGATGTGGGGATTTGCCTTGCTATGTTGGACAGCATTGACCCTTCCGATGTCAGAGCAACCCCAGAATTGTGGAAGTCAGTTAAGTTCCTTATGAATATCCTCTATAACAACATGGCTAACAACAGTAGTTACAACAACAGTAGTAACAACAACAATTGTACGAACAACATGAGCATTCGGATTACATGGATTCTTCTAGATTAACAAAACTGATATTTTTAATCTAGTTTGCGCTGACCTAATGGCCATTTTCATCTTGTATTTCATGAATTCAATGACATTTAATACCATATGCGGTAATATAAGAAACAGTTACCAACTCACCTGTGACTGAACAGTGTTAATGTAGTTACTCACTTGTGAGGTAACAGGAACAATTTAAGTAATTAATGGAGATAATTAGTGGTCTTATAATGTCTTTTATTTGTGGTTTTTTGAGTTGTGTATATTTTTAAGATGCTAGTTGAACACCCACCACCCCCCCCCCCCCCCCCAATGTTATTCCTTTCTAATATCATACTTTATAGCCAGGAGTTGTTGTTTTTTTCTTTGAATTGCGTCTTGTTGTATTGTGTAGAAGGTAGTATTATTATATAAGGTAACATCAACTCTAGAGAGCAGTATGTGGCAGGAAGACATGTCTTTCAATTTACCCACGAGTGCATTTCTTCTCTTTGGAAGGCGGTGACTGCCCTGGCTCTCCTGACCGTGACATCTTTTCTTTATATCTATTAGAACGTTACCTTATGACCTGTCTCCACCCCCAGGGAGTCTTACGAGCCATATCTGGTTTTTATCCATTTCTGGTTTTTGTTATCTGGTCATGGAAATGCGTGATCTGGTCTCATTTACCAGCCATCCCACAGAACTGTGTGACTTACTTATTGACTCGCTCTCGTAACTTTGTCTACCCAACTATGCACCGCTTTACGGGACAAACATTTGCCAGCATAAATACTGTAAACCCACATTGGCGGGAGACATTTCGCGAATGATGCAGTAGTTGAATGTAAAGAAAACAGAGCATGCATTTCTATGATGCGGGTTTGGGAGGACTGATAAAACGATGGGATAAGTGCATCAATGTTGGTGAAAATTATGTTGATCCATAAAAGGACAATAAATATATACAAATAAACTGGTTTCAAGTTGTTATCATGTTTAGTTATTGTTCTACAGCCATTTGTGGCTTACTTATTAACTTAATCTCGTAGCTCACTACACTTAGCGAGAGATCAACAGCAAGATATCCATCATCCGTGCTGTCTCTCATTCACAACTCTATGTCCTGTATCTCTTACAATGAACAGCAGCGAGAGAAGCTGTGATAGACACACCCACAGTAAATATATTATTCGGGCTGTCTCTGGTATACGCCGTTCCATGATTTCCATTATGGAATATGCACTCACACATAGCAAGAGAAAACCTGTGTGCCACACACCAGTACCACACAGTATATTAATCTTGCTTCGCTGTGCATATCCATAGCATGTGTATTACCGGCGGTCTGATCTTATACAACCCCAATAGCAATATGTACTGGGTGATTTGATCCTATAATACGTGTCATAGCAATCAACCTTACTGACCATATTCCATAGGGACAAGAATGGGTGAAGCTTCGTATGTGTAGACCTTCCTATTCCCCATACCCCAGGTAGTATATCACAGGTACTATAAGAACACCCTCTCGCACTCCCCTCCTCTCTCTCTCTCTCTCTCTCTCTCTCTCTCTCTCTCTCTCTCTCTCGCTCTCTCTCTCGCTCTCTCTTCCCATATATACCATACAAATGCGAATGTATACGATTGCATGAATGGTTGTTGATGTGTATAGATGTACGTATGTGCGCTCACATATATCATTCCACCCATACTTTAGGACCCGTTTTGGACTCACATAAACGAGCACATAAAATTAATATTAATGAGTATTGTTAGTATCACTATCATACTTAGGTCCACTATGGCCAACCCATTCACTAGCACCCACTCATGCACAGTACGTTTGTTTTTGTTTTGTTGTTTGTCCATCAAGAATGATGATGACCATTCATTTCATCCAGTGGGGTTGAAGGTATGGAGCCATGGGTTCTAAGATGGCTGATAAGGCCTATTTTGGCTCGAAATGTTCTTTGACAATGTGGGCAAGGAATGCTTGACGTTTCTGGAGGAGGATTTCCTGCAGTAGTTTTTCTGTCCTGCCTTTTCTTCACAGCTCTTGTAGTCCTGGTTGCCTCGCATATGACTGCACCCTTGCGTAATGATGCACGCCACGAATTTCGGTCTCTGGCTGCAGCCTCCCAGGTGTCATGATGATTTCCAAAAGCATTCAGTGAAATTTTCAGAGTGTCTTTAGAGCGTTTCCTCTGGCCACCTTGGGAGCGTTTACCACAACGCAGTTCGCTGTAAAAAATTCGTTTAGGGAGCCTGTGATCTGGCATGCGAGTCAAGTGACCAGCCCAGCGAATCTGATTCTTCATCAGTAAAGTGTGGATACTGGGCATGGATGCTCTTTCTAGGACTTCAGTGTCTGGAATCTTGTCTTGCCATTTAATCTTCAGTAGCTTCCTTAGGCAGACTGTGTGGAAGTGGTTTAATTTCCTAGCGTGTCGCTGATAAACAGTTCAGGTTTCACAAGCATATAGCAGTGTGGATAATACAACTGCGTTGTAGACTTTTAGCTTTGTTTGCAGGCTTATTCCAGTTCTGTCCCATACATTCTTGTACAGTCTGCCAAAGGCCGCACTGGCCTTGGAGATTCTTGCATTCACTTCGTCATCAACTGTGGAAGCTTGTGACACAGTGCTGCCAAGATAGGTGAATTTGTCCACAACACTTAGTCTATGATCATTCACTTTGATATTCGGCACAGTGTGATTATTCCCTGGAGCTGGCTGGTACATAACTACAGTCTTCTCCAAGTTGATATTGAGCCCAAAGTTGGCACAGGCATGTGAGAAAGCTGAGACATTATGTTGCATGTCCGCCTCTGAATTGGCGTACAGAGCGCAATCATCAGCAAACAGGAGCTCTCTGACGGTGTCGCTGTTAATTTTGGTTTTAGCTTTCAGCCTTCTGAGATTGAATAACTTTCCATCCATACGGTAGTTGATGTCTATTCCAATGTCGTCGTTCTCGAAGGCATTCATCAGCATGGCTGAAAACATGAGGCTGAACAGTGTTGGTGCCAGGACACATCCTTGCTTCACTCCATTGGTGACAGGAAAGGGTTCAGACAGTTCGCCATTTTCCTGTACTCTTGCCTGCATGCCATCATGAAATAGCCGCACTATTTGGACAAACTTTCGTGGACAGCCATATTTTGCCATAATCTTCCACAGTCCTTCTCTGCTGACTGTGTCAAAAGCCTTGGTAAGGTCAATGAAAGTGGAGAACATTTCGCAATTCTGTTCCTGACATTTCTCTTGCAGCTGCCTTGCAGCGAAAACCATGTCAACAGTTCCACGTTCTTTTCTGAAGCCACACTGACTTTCAGGAAGAAGACCATGATCGAGATGGGCTGTGAGGCGATTGAGAAGAATTCTGGCGAGTATCTTCCCTGCAATTGAAAGCAAGGAGATGCCTCGGTGGTTGTCACAGAATTGGCGGTTTCCTTTACGTTTGTAAAGGTGGACTATTGACGCATCCTTGAAATCTTGTGGCATGGTCTCGTTCACCCATATGTTTGTAAAGACTTGGTGAAGCTGCTCTGTTAGGACCGGCCCACCTGCCTTGTATATCTCTGCTGGGATGGAGTCCGGACAAGGTGCCTTGCCGCTGGAGAGTTGCTGGATGGCTTTGTTTACTTCCACTATGGTTGGCAGGTCATCAAGTGTCTCATTGGTAGGAACTTGAGGAAGGCAGTTGATGGTTTCATCATTGAAGAAGGAAGTTGCATTTAAGATGTTGCTGAAATGCTCTGCCCAGCGTTGAAGGATTTCTTTCTTATCGGTGACCAATGTTCCCCCGTCTGCACTGAGGAGGGGAACTATGCCTGGTGATGAAGGACCAAAGACCGCTTTCAGTGAGTCGTAGAAGTTTTTCATATCATGTCTGTCAGCAAAGCCCTGAATTTCATCAGCTTTGCTGCTTAGCCAGGAGTCCCGCATGTGCCGAAGTTTCTGCTGCACTACTCTCTGAATGTTCTTGAAGGCATCTTTTTTTGATGTTGACTTTGGGTCATTCAAATGTGCCTTGAGGAGAAGATGTTTCTCGGCCAGCAATTGGTTGATGTCTTCGGAATTTTCATCAAACCAGTCTTTATGCTTTCGGGGGGCTGGGCCCAGGATTTCCATAGCAGTGTTGTAAATTATGTCCTTTAGGGCTCTCCATTCTGTTTCTGTATCCTGTTTAGCTGCAGCATTTGGCTTGAGGCGGTCTTCTAGCATATTTTCAAACGACTGCTGCATTTTCTTGCTGTTTAGGCGGGTGACATTTAGCTGTTTTTGCATTTTCACCCCTTGAGGACGCCGTGGTGGCCTGATGTGAATGTTTATTTTTGAGACAATGAGACGATGGTCTGTCCAACATTCGGCACCACACATGGATTTTGTCACTCGGAGGTCTTGTCTGTCACTCCTCCTGACAATGACATAGTCAATGAGGTGCCAGTGTTTCGAGCGAGGGTGCATCCACGATGTCCTATTTCTCACGGGGAGACGGAAAATTGTGTTCGTAATCAGGAGATCATGTTCGGCACATGTCTGAAGGAGCACTGTACGTACACCCAATGGGACTCCTTAGTTTTCACTTTCATATAATTATCACAACTCCATTGCTTCTAGTGTCCCACATTACCTTCATGCCGCGCATATTTTGTGTGTCACCACCTCCACTCATTTACCTGGGACATTCAATGAATCGTTACCACCCACTACCTCGGTATCAACCCCCTACCCCGGTCCGTATTACCCACAGACTCCCATGGCTAAGTATAAATGGGGATAAAGGTGACATTCCTGGCAGTATTACAGCCTGGGACTCTGAGATCAGTTGCAACATTTTGTTTCCTATTTTCATGTTATCCTTATTGCTGTAATTGTTTCATGTGTTATTCTTCTCATCCCGACCGTATGACTTAATGTAGTCACCGGTTGTTTTCTCCGTGACCATAAGTTATGTTTTGTCTATATAGTGATGAAGGATACTCACCGACCGCAACGTCCTGTATGTTTCGTAATTATGTTCTGTAAAGCTGTATTACTTTGTATTATTTTATACTGTTCACATTTCCACAGCTTTACCTCAGTTCCACCATTTTTTATTCATAAGGTAATAGATCAAACACTACATTCAGGGTAGTCCATGGGACATACTTTACATTGCGTGGTAAATTATGCATGTCCCATCCCATCCCGTCTCATTGGACTTTCCCATAGGAATAACATTCCCATAGCCAAGCCTGGCAGGCTTGTCCATTGGACATGTTTTTCTGTCCCATCCAATGGTAATTTTCGCCTGTCCCATCCAGTCCCATCCCATTCCTACAGTATTCAGAAAATCCCCCTTTATCTCATGGGATTCCCATGGCCAAGCCTGCATATACTAGAACAAACACTACAAACAATTGAAAAAGACTACAGCTACTAGACCAAACACTACATACAATAGAACAAACACACAATAGAACAGAACACACATTGCGGGTAATAAAACAAGCACTACTAATAATCGAACAAGCACTACAGACAATGGAACAATCTGGCTGACATATTAGCTGTCTACCTTCGTTGATGATCTTATACTCTCCCTTAGAACAGTGGTACTTGATACATTCGGATGCTCCAGGAAAGGTGAAGTTTTCCCCATCTTGAAAGACAATTCCCTCCACACAGCAAGTATCTGGTTTGTGTAGAAATATGTCGCCATTATTAGCGCAAATATACACTTGATGTAAGTCCATATACAAGGACTATGTTACAACAGCGATTGCTCGGCAAGTAATTGTCTACATTTATTCTCATCCGTGTTTGTGTATGAGTGTGTATGTGTGTGTATGTGTTCGCGTGCGTGTGTTTGCGTGTGCTTGCGTGTATATGTGTGTACACAGGCAAACCCTGTATCCAGCGAGAGGCAATGCATGCAGGAAATAAAAAGCAAATAAACAACCCATTAACAAACGCCTTCAGGCGCTGTGGACATATAGTGTTTGCCACACGTGTTATAGACCAATTATGACTTAATGAATCATCATCATCCTCATTGCCAGCAATGTTAAATTCAAATATGATTTATCAATTCGTAACTCGCCGTCCCAACAAACATAGTCCGGCAGAATAACTGTAGCAACTTTAATAAATGTAAAATGACTGGAGGCATGCTGACATTTCTGGCAATACAATATTTATTTATGTAGAATATCTTGTGACGTTAATAAACAATCACAATCGCCGTTCCCATGTTGATGGGAGGTCAGAGATGGGTGAATATGTAAACGCTCAATGCTGAATATTTTTATATTAAGTTAATCTATTGCCAAGAAAATGCTTAGCCGCCTAGTGTGATTGAGATAGCATCCTTGCCGCCTATCATAATATCAGCTACTTACAAACTCCTGTTTGTTGACACTGGCTAACCTTGAGCCGTCCCGGCGAATTTTGATTTAAATACCCATGGCCAATCGTCCGTCCTGACTTTGGAGTGTGCCTTGATCATCAATCTGTCACAAGTGATGGTTCCCTTTCAGCATTTCCATCTTCTAAATAATTTACGTTAATAATTCGCCTCTGAGAATTTATGTCGCGTTCATTGTTATCAGCCTCAGGTCTAACTAGCCGGTTGCTAATGTATCACGCCGTGACGTTTTTCACAATGTCACGTCACTTGGTGACTTTTGCTATCTGGTGCTTTGAGATTAACTCATCGGATTCTTTCTCACTTATAAATTATGTCTCTCATTCTGAAGTGCTACATGGCAATCATCATCATCATCATCATCATCATCATCATCATCATCATCATCATCATCACCATCATCTTCTAGTTTTGTCGTCAAGCGTCGTGGGGAGGATAATTTGGGCTCCAGCGCCCGATGGGCGGCACTGGATAGTGTAATTCCTGTGATTGTAGAATGTCTTTGATGTCGTCAATCCATTTTGTTCTTGACCGTCCTCTTGGTCTCGATGCAGATGATCTTTGATGTAAGACCTGTGATGGTAGGTGATGGTGTTGCATTCTAACGAATGGTCAAACCACTTGATCTTCTTTCTGTCTTTCAATAAATGTAGCAAAAGGTGTTGATCCCACTGTCTGTCTGATAACAGAATATCTTAATCGGTCTCGGATTGTTAGGTTGGCAGCTCTTTTTCAGGCATCTCATCTCACAGGTGTTGATTTTGCGAAAGCGTGATTTGGATAAAGTCCAGGTTTGAGATTGGTAGCATAGGGTTGGTGTGAATATGGTGTTTATTATCTGTCGTTTTGGGGACATGGCTATATTTGAATGTTTCAGTATGAGTGATAGTTGATATGTAAGTGCACTAGTTTTTTTACATCTGACTTCGATTTCTATGTCCAGGCTGCTATATTCTGTGATCATACTTCCAAGATATTTGATTTCTTTAACTTGTTTCAGAGTTGTGCTATTTATCTGTAATCTTATTGGACCAGGCGATCTGCTAACTTGTAATACTTCGAATTTGGCTGTATTTATACTCATCTAATGCATGTTGAACTATAGATTATTAATATGATTTTGTAGTCTGCCCTCATCGCTGTAAAACAGGCACTGATCGTCTGCAAATAGAAGTTCATTTATTTCCTCAGTTGTTTCATCTAGAGTAAAGAATTCTAAATGTTCTGAATCTGTTCCATCAAGACTTGCTTCTTTTGATATTCTGCCCATATAAATATTAAATAGCAGAGGAGACAGCAAACATCCCCGCCTCACTCCTGTATTGACTGTGAACATATATGATATACCTTCTTGTGTTCTTACTACACTTCGGCTCTTGTAGTGCATGTCTATGATGTTTTCTAGCAATTGTCTTTGTATCCCATAGTCTTCAAGGGTGGTCCATAATGTGTACCTGTCTACTCTATCGAAAGCCTCTCCCTTATCTACAAAAACAAAAAATATATTCTGCTGGTCACTATATTCGATAGGTTTTTTCTCATATTTATCTAAGTGTAAATAGTGCATCAGTGCAACTTTTACCTTTCCTAAAGCCTAATTGTACTTTGCTTAACTGTTGTTCAACTATGGATCTAGCTCTGTGTTCCAATAGATTCGAGTACAATTTCCCTATATGGCTCAGGAGTGATATACCTCTGTATGTTTCGCACTCTCTCATATTGCCTTTCTTGTTCCATATTGGTAATATTATCGCCTGTTGCCAATCATCTGAGACGTTTCTTTCTTCCTATGCTATATTAAAAAAGCCTTGTTCTCCATTTAACTCCCGATTTCCCACCGGCCTGATTAGCTTCTGTGGTTATTTCATCTGGAACCGGTGATTTGTTTTTAGGACTTTTCTGTAGAACTGCATTGACTTCTACATGGATGGAATTTGGTTCTTGTTGTCCATGGCTTTTAGGCACAAAAGTGAGGTTTTCTATGTTATGTGTGGGGTTAAGTAGTTCTTGAAAGTATTCAGCCCACCTTGCTAGTCTTTGTTGTGGATTAAATATCAGTATACCTCTTTTTTTTCTGTTTATGATGGTAGTTGGGTTGTTGCCTTCATTTCTGTTTTTCAGTGTATTGATGCGTTTATAAAATTTTCTTGGGTAGTCTTTGATAAGGATCGCCATCTTTTCATCGTATATTCACCATGATTCAACTTTAGATGTTCTAATTGCTCGTTTCGCATTTCGTCGTGCTATTCTATAAGTAACATAGCTTGTTCATATTTACTTATGGTCAATTTGTTTAACGCTATTTTCTTTTTAAATCTTTGACTTCGTTGTTTCACAAAGCGGTTCTTAATCTTTTGTCCTGCCCTACTTTCTGTGTTCCACATTTATTTTCCAGTGTGCCGAGCATGGCAGCTTTGAAAATTGTCCATTCCTTATTTACGCGTGTGCAGTCATCAGAGATGTTCTTCATGTGATTTCTTGATTGAATTCGACTTTAAAACTGATTCTCTGCCATGAACCGATAGGTCGGTTCAATAAAGTGGTTTTGGCACCTGTGAACCGATAGGTCGGTTGGGTATGTTTGGTTGTTTCTTTACAAGTAATAGTTGATATGTAAATGCACTTGCATTTTTGACAACACATTTCGATTTCACTATCTTTTCTGACATCTTCTGTGATAATTTTTCCAAGATAGTTTAATGCTTTAACTTGTTTCAGCGGTGTGCTATTTATCAGTATATTTAGTAGACCATAAGATATGTGTCACCGCCTCACCGATAGATAGATTAGTTAGAGGGCTACAACTCCAGCCCAAGGGAGAGAACAGAGCCCGAGTAATCTAGAGCCTTCTAGAAGGACTGGCCAATAAGTCCAGGGTTCCGTGGACACTGATGTGGCCCGCCTATTGCGGGGTCCACGAGGAACTCGGACAGAGTTACCACCCGTGTCGGAATGGGACACGTGTGGACCGGCAGAGGACAGACGGACTTGAGAGAGGCAACAGGGCCTGCCTTTGAGGGACTCTATAGATATCAATAGATATATAGACATAGGCTAGATAGTTTGCTAGACTGTTAAATGATACTTATGTGTTTGATGTTCACTATTGGTGATATGTAATATAGCGCGGGTCTGTTGACCCACTGCGCCAACGCATACTGTATATGTAAATACAATAAATATTCGATCTCATAACGAACAGATTTATTGTTGCCTGTATGAACCCAAGTTTGGTTACCTAGATACGAGCAAGACTATGACAGGCTTTTTGGGGGCTAGTTTTCCGGTTTTGGCATAAAATGTTTTGTGAAAATTCTGTTGATTGCCATGTAAAATTACTTAATTGATCATATCACATTGAGTTGTTTAAACCAAAAGAATTGTTAACTTACAAATTTATAAATATTAGTAGCTATCTAGCAATAAAGTAGGATTAATCTGAGTCCCTCAGCAGTATCTCAGCAGTGCCTAAGCAGTGTGCCTCATTATTTTGATTTGTACACTATTTTTGACACGACTGTGACATTTTTTGACTGTTACTAATGTTTTCTCACTCTACGAGCAGATTGTTCCGTGAATAGTGCTGCGTGCAACCTATGTAACCTTTACAACAGTGGCGAGATTACAAGACAAGCTTTCTGGGACAACATCGGCGAGTTCTCTAATTGAAAGCTAAGTTTCATGTCATACCCATTGTAACTCTAAGCTGTACTTCTCATCTTTCATCAATGTATTATGTTGTTTCATATTGATTTGGTTGCATATTCATGACCTTGTCACCAACATAACCTTGCATTTTGATTTACACATTAATAAGTAAGGGAGTTAACCAAATTTTCGACTACACAACATTGTTTCTAAGGGATTTAACTTTATAAACATTACAAACAAGTAAAACACAAAATGTCTTCCTTAGATAAATGCATTGAGCAAGGAATAAAGTTAGGTTATAAAGAAGAGAAATTGTCAGAATGGGCACAGAAAACGCACGCAGAAAACATTGCCCGTGAAGAAAGAGCGATAGAACGAGAAGAAAAGAAATTGCAAATGGAGGCAGAAGAAAAGAAATTTCAGATGGAGGCAGAAGAAAAGAAAATTCAGATGCAGATGGAGGCAGCAGAAAAGAAATTACAAATGGAGCTCGACGCAGCGGCCAAGCAAGCCCAATTGAATGCTGATACACAATTGAAACTAAAACAGATGGAGCTTGAGTCTAACGCAGAAATATCTATAAATAAGCTAAGAAGCAAAGAGGAAGAACAAAAATATAATAAGTATAAAGGCCTCGTGAAAGCGTTCTGCTCAGGAGATTCCATCAGCGCCTACTTGGAAAATTTCGAGTGTCTCATGGCCTACCATAAGATCATTAAATCAGATTGGGCATTTATTCTAATGAGGAACTTAGCTCTTGAACCACTAAAAGTAATAGAGACAGTACCACAGGAGATGCGAAAAGACTATGATTACTTAAAACAACGCATTCTCCAACATTTTTCTTTAGATACTGCAGGTTACCAACAACAATTTGCCAAATTATCACCACAACCAAACCAAACCTTTATAGATTATGTCAGTACAGTCCAAGACGTATGCACAAAATGGATCAACTCGGCTAAAACCAACAATAGCCATGACAAACTTAAAGAGCTTATTATTATAGACAAAATAGTTAGCACTATCCCCACACCTTTTGCCAAGTTCTTAAAACAAATGGATTGCAAAAGTATTCAGGAAATAGAGGCCAAGGGGAATGCATTTTTCACAGCGAATAGGGATATTTTTCAGCTGAACATAAGTCACAACGATACAGCAGCTGCAGTAGTAAACACCAAATACTCCAAACAAACAGAGAGTAAATTCAAACCTCGCTCCAATGTCAGTAAACTTGTTAAATGCCAATATTGCGGTTTTAATCACGACAGTTACGGGATGTGTGACAAAGCACCCACCTACCCTCACCACCTCAAAATGATGGTGGAGAAACAAAAAGCTAAACGCAGTGCTTACCACAGAGCGGTTAAATGTTATTTTTGCAATAGCTGGGGCCATTTTAGTCGCAATTGTGAAGGCCGTAAATTATTAAAACAGGCCAATGCTGCATTAGTAGAAACGTCGTCTGACGAAGATCTCGAATCACTGAATGAATGTGATAATCTACACGACAATGAAAGCGAGCTTGGGAATGCTGTACACATTATAAACACCATTACAGATAGTAAGTGCAACACCTGTACGAAGTTCCAACTAGACACAACACTACATTGTGGCCACACGATCCCTATTTCAAATGAAACAGCTAATGCTGCTTTGTCATCTACAGGCAAGCTAGTTTTTTTTACAGGGTTTGTTAACAACAAAAAGTGCACATTAATTCGTGATTCCGGCGCAACTCTCTGTGGGGTCAAGAAAACATTAATAGACACTAAAGACTACACGAACAAACATGTGACTTGTCGCACATTCTCAGGTACGATAGAGAGATACCCCCTTGCTCTGGTCGAAATTCGAACACCGTTCATATCTGGTCAAGTGTTGTGCGCTATCCTTGACAATCCAGTCGCAGATATTATTCTTGGCAATTTACCCAACATACATCCATGCTCTGAAAAGGAAATCAAAGAGTGGGAGCAAAAACACGGTATCCACCACAAAAACAGCGACACTAAAGAGAAACACCATTCTTGCTTGTCTCATTCTGCCAAAATACCAAGGGAGACAACCACTGAGGTAATTCAAAAAGAATTCACCGAGGTGTACAATGCAGGGACGGTCGAATCTATGAGCGATACGACCGAATTAAAACCTCGAATTGAGGATGCTACCAAGCTACCAAGTATCAAACCTGTAAATGTGCAACAAAACACACAACACACAAACGCAATCACACGACAGACAACCCATAAAACCAACACTGACCAACTGCAGGAATCATTAGAAATAATAGCGCCTAACTTAACTAACATCAATTTTGGAAATGAACAGAAAAATGACCCTACACTTGCACCATACTTTAAGTTAGTAGGACTCAAACCTAAATTAACTAAGAACGCATCGTGGACATTTAGGCTACAGAACAACATCTTAACTAGATTTTACACAACAAAGCAGACCACGATACAGCAAGTACTGTTACCACAAGCACATCGAAACAAAGTTCTAAAAATAGCTCATGACTCCCCTTTTGGAGGTCATATGGGGTATGAAAAGACCAGGGCTAGGGTCCTCACCCAGTTTTATTGGCCAAAGTTTTGCCAAGATATAAAAACCTTCTGTAGATCTTGTGATATATGTCAGAAACTGGTGAAAAAGGGGAAAAACCCTACAGCAGAAGTCCAATCAACGACAACTGCCTCGAGGCCTTTCCAAATCGTGGCAGTTGACCTAGTAGGTCCGTTGAATCACATATCAAATAAGGGCAATAGATATATTTTTACTCTTATTGATTTATGTACAAGGTGGCCCGAAATGCTTCCATTAAGATCTATCTCCTCTAAGGATGTGACGGACATATTACTAAACATTTTCTCCCGTTTTGGCTTCCCGGAGAAAATCATTTCTGATAGAGGAACCCAGTTCATATCGAATGCCAACCAATCAGTAACTAAGTTACTAGGCATCAAGCAATGTTTCACCAGTCCCTATCGACCGGCCGCAAATGGCATCTGCGAGAAACTAAATGGGGACCTGAAACATATGCTATCTAAAGTGACAGCTGAAAATCCAGCCGATTGGGACATACTTCTCCCAAGGGTGCTGTTCGCATATAGAGAAGTCCCACAATCAAGTACAGGGTTCTCTCCCTTCGAATTGATGTATGGAGCGAACCCAAGAGGACCTCTCACCATTTATAAGGAGATCATATCACAACCTGTAGATAGCCAACTTCCCATTTCTACCTATGATTTGGTCACTGATACCAGAGACAAAATCATACGTTCCTGTATATTGGCCAGAACATCACTACAGGAGAAAGGTTTTAAATACAGGCAGTACGCCAACAGAGGTGCAAAAACAATTGTGCTAAATCCAGGTCAGGATATTTTACTACTCCTACCTGACAAAAGAGATTTACTGTCAACCTCTTGGCAGGGACCTTTTAAGATCATTAGAAGAATTTCAGAAGTAGATTACGAAATCTCTTTAAATGGAAAGCTGAAAATATTCCATATAAATATGTTGAAACCATATTATGTTAGACAGGACAATGAGACAAATGAACTGACTCAACGAACTGATGACGGAGACGAAACGACAAGTTCCCAACGAAATGACACCTCGACAAACGAAGCATCGTTAACGATTGATCTCAACGACGACGACAATGACATTGAAGACAATTTACAAACGGTAGCATCTGTGATAAATCAGACAGACGTGGACAACACTGAAATCCCTGTACCAATCATGACTGACGACGGAAGTATAAATGACATACATATCTCTGACACTTTGACACAACAACAGCGACAAGACATTTTGACTATCCTTGACGAGTATAAATCTATCTTTTCTAACAAACCTGGACGCACTGATAAAATAACACATTCAATTGTGTTGACAGATCTGAGACCGGTCAAATGTAGACCATATTCTATTCCTCTCCATTACAGATCTAATTTAGATAAAGAAATTTTAGATTTAGAGAAAAATGGCATTATTCAAAAATCGATGTCTCAATATTCATCACCGATTGTTCTGGTGAAAAAAAAGGACCAGACAATTCGCTTGTGCATCGACTATAGAGTATTAAATACAAGAACAACAACGGATGCAGAGCCAATGAACAGCTGTGAAGATCTTATCTTAAATATGGCTCAATCATCCTTATTTTCCAAGACCGATTTAGCGAAAGGATATTGGCAAGTTCGACTACACCCTTCTTGTAGACATATAACAGCATTCGCAACACCTCTCGGCTTGTACGAATGGCTATATCTTCCGTTTGGACTCAAGAACGCACCGGCCACATTTGTGAGACTAACAAGATTGTTATTACACGGAATGAAAGATGTAGTAGCCTATATTGATGATATATGCGTCCATTCTTCTGATATGACTTCTCACCTACTTACCCTCAAACAAGTCTTCAACCAAATCTCTCTTTTTGGACTTACTATCAAACCTTCCAAGGTTGAAATAGGTTATACACAAATAGACTTCCTTGGTCACAGAATTTCTGAAGGCAAATTGTTGACAGATGATAAAATTGTTTCTAAGATCCTTAATCTAGAAGTGCCTACCACCAAGAAACAAATCAGAAGTTTACTTGGCCTTATCAACTATTATTCTAAATTCATCCCACATTGGGCAGAACTAACCTCAGTCTTGTCTGATATGTTAACTAAAAATCATCCATCAAAAATTTGTAAAAGTACCAGCTTAGATGATGCAATGTGTAGATTGAAACATATTTTTTCTAATCCACCAGTCTTACGATTACCCAACATAAATTTACCCTTTATTTTGACCACAGATGCGAGCGCTATCGCAATAGGAGGATGCTTGATGCAGGAAGTGGATGGCATAAGACACCCCATTCTCTATGTGAGCCGCAAACTTAAGAAGGCTGAGACTCGGTATGCCACAGTTGAATTAGAGTGTTTGAGCCTAGTGTTTTGTATATTGAGATTATCGAAGTTCCTCTTAGGGAGTCACTTTGTGGTCCTCACTGACAGTTCGCCATTATTGGTCCTTAACCAGGGGTCGCCTAAAAACCATCGGCTACAAAGATGGCGTCTTCTACTTCAAGATTTCGACTTCGAAATCCGCCATATCAGAGGCACCGACAATATTAAGGCTGACCTTTTATCACGCCAAATAAATGCGCCAGTAGAATGACTCTGATCACATCGACCATTAGCCATACTATAAACTGTGATACTTTTAGTCGGTTGCATATTACAGTGGAACTCTACACCTGCTAGAGTACTCTCAGTGATTAGTGTTTAATTACGACACCCAAGAACATGATACGTTACTTTGAGAACTATACCATCAAGTGCCTAAGCGCTAGAACGATTCCAGCAAGAAACAGTAACTGTGTTTGTGTCAACCAATAAGATCAGCCAGCGAACTAACTCCGAATTCTGTAAGAACTCGTTATATGGGACATTAAGAACATTCCATACTTGCTGTTACTACGTAACTTTACAAACAGCCGAAACAGAACGACATCGACTACAACACTCAAGAGACAGCCATACTAGCTTTACCATTCATGGCATAACACGCTAGCAACAGGAGGACAACGCGCACATCATCGTTGGATTTAATTAATTAATTAGTTTAGGATTAAATATGTATTATATTTCCATTATTGATGTATATAAATTGTATTAACCTGTAATTTGTACATATTCGACATTAATATTACAGGCGGTACCATTCCTAGGCTAAAGAACCGTCCTATACAATTGTCTCTGTTTAAATTATAACCCATTTTTGAGTCATCGTACAAGAAGTACGTATTTTCTTAAAGGGCAAATATCGCCTAGCCCATTTTTTCTAAGGGCAATAACACTTACCTCATCTTTAATTATATATTTTAACCAAATACTATTTTTAATGAAAATTGAGTGAATGACTGTGTGAATGGATTAAATGAGAGAACGATACACTTGGCGGACAAATTGTACGCAAACCGTATTTATTTTAATTTGTCTGCGTCTTTCATGTAAATTGCATGACTTGTCGAATTTGTGAATACATGTGTAGTACTTAGTTTAATAGGGAGTTAATATACTTAGTTTAGCAGTTAGGATACATCTAAGCACCACTACTTGGAATGCCTGATCATGTATTGCACACAGTGCAGTAGTTCATGATTTAGGTTATCCCTACTCGTGACGCTTGGAAATACGCCACACATTCAGCACACACAGTACACAAACCTTAAAACTCAACACTATCAAGTTAAAATACAGTCACTTTATTAGAAACATCAACTTATTAGTCAAGCACACTAACAAGCCAACAGGGACACTTGTAGTATGAGGGGGATAAAATAACAAGGTAACTACATATTTTGCATTAGATAACATACGAGAGTAAAAGTGTATTGAAATGCACACACAAATCAAGATTTGAAGGTGTACTTAATTAGCCAGGACTTCGGTCTTGTTAACTCTCTTAACAGAGGTTAATTGTCTGGGTACCAGTTGGGTACAATTGAGAAGGGCGGGTTGTAAATACAACTACTTAAACGTCACGTAACTTCGGTCTGATAAGCATTGTTAAGGACACAGGAGACAGAGTGATCTCTTTACCAAATCAGAGAAGTTGTGTATGGGAGAATACATGAGTTTTAATGCCAGTATGTAGGTTACCAGGTTACTGTCCACCAATCTACAAACACCAACTTTATGTGATTCGGTGACAGAATTAGAATACATCTAATTACCCAATAACAAGCCATATTAGGGGGGAGGGGGGAATCCTGTCACCGCCTCACCGATAGATAGATTAGTTAGAGGGCTACAACTCCAGCCCAAGGGAGAGAACAGAGCCCGAGTAATCTAGAGCCTTCTAGAAGGACTGGCCAATAAGTCCAGGGTTCCGTGGACACTGATGTGGCCCGCCTATTGCGGGGTCCACGAGGAACTCGGACAGAGTTACCACCCGTGTCGGAATGGGACACGTGTGGACCGGCAGAGGACAGACGGACTTGAGAGAGGCAACAGGGCCTGCCTTTGAGGGACTCTATAGATATCAATAGATATATAGACATAGGCTAGATAGTTTGCTAGACTGTTAAATGATACTTATGTGTTTGATGTTCACTATTGGTGATATGTAATATAGCGCGGGTCTGTTTACCCACTGCGCCAACGCATACTGTATATGTAAATACAATAAATATTCGATCTCATAACGAACAGATTTATTGTTGCCTGTATGAACCCAAGTTTGGTTACCTAGATACGAGCAAGACTATGACAATATGCTAACCTGCATTACTTCAGATTTGGATTTATTTATATTCATGTTGTATCTGCTGTATTTTGAACTCATCTTATTAATATGATTTGCATTCTGCCATCGTCTCTGTAAAACAGGCACTGATCGTGTGCAAATAATAGCTCATTTATTGCCGGCGAATCAGTTGTTTCATCTGAAGTAAAGAGCTCTACAATTTCTGTATCTGTTTAAGACTTGATTATTTGGAGATTCTAATTATGTAGATATTAAATAGCACGGAAAATAGCACATACCATGTGTCATCGTGTATTGAATGTGAACATATACGATATACCTTCGTTTGTTGTTAATGCACTTTGGTTCGAGTGGTACATGGCAATGATGTTTGTAGCCACTAAAATTGCACCTGTGTAGGGCTCGCATTACAAACAGTGAGCTGTTATGAATTCTCAAAAGCGGTGACAAATCGGCTGTCTATGAAAGCCGTGTAGCCTACAGGACAGCCAACACACCAGACATTGCGGTAGAGCACAGTCTTTATCACAGGTTGTCGAGATTCCCTAGATATTTCTTTCATCACTGTACGTGTGATTTCTGTCTGGCTGCGTCTCTTTCTGTCTATATGTCTGCCTTTCTGTCTGCCTCGCTTCGTCTGAAGGTCTGCCTCTCTCTCTCTACTTGTCTTCCTCTCTATCTGCATCGTTCTCTCTCTCTCTCTCTCTCTCTCTCTCTCTCTCTCTCTCTCTCTATTTCTTTCTCTCTATCACGCTCTCTATCATTCTCTCTATCACTCTCTATCTCTCTCCCTCTCCCTAT
>OY992888.1:81576959-81592919 GCA_963921405.1 Cepaea hortensis
TACGCCGTCCAGTCTCTGTCTGAACCCGCTCTCTGTGCTGTGTTCAGCCACGAGCAATTAGCACTCCGTGCATCCGCTAGTTTACGTGTTCCAGCACGCTGGTCACTTGGTTGTAGTAACCAGAATTACTTGGTTGGATCTCGTGAAGCGGGTTTCCCAGTCTCTTGGGTAACCCCAGCTCACGTACACTTGTTGCCTTCCTTGTTGACACAAGTGTGTCCCGTTATAGCTATTTATAGCATTTGTGTCTCTTCTGTCTGGTCTCCTCAGTCGTTATGTTACTTGTCCTTTTCCCTAGCTCTATTTAGCTCTCCTTAGCTTTAAGCTCTCACGTAGCTCTTTGACAGGCTCTCGTTCCTCCCCTCTTGTGTTACAAACTTTTAAGTTGTGGGGGTAACACAAGTCGACTCTCACCAAAAATTGGCTGTCTAATTTTGTAAAAGGCTTCGTAAGTTCTCTACTTCCTTTCTGGAGATAGGACAAGATCTCTCCTCTCCTTGTACACACTGTTGTATCACTTCACTTGGCTAATTGAGTAGCTTACCACACTAGTACAGTTGGTTATAAACTGTCATTATATTTCTGGGAATTGTGTGATCCGGAACCGATACCATAAGACCTGTCCTCCTATTGTCCAAAATTAACATTCCCATACAACTTGCCTCTGTTACGAGTGCAAAACATGGACAATATATGTTCATGCTCCCATATAATAATTGCCCCAACTAGTATACATGCTATGTGTGCAACTCTTCATCTCTTAGCTTCCGCTTGTGAAGGAATATTTAAGTGTTACACTAAGGCTTTAGAGATGTTATTGTGTCCACTGTTGGAGTAGTTATAGTTCTTTGAAGGTAATGATGTATGCAACTTTATGTGTTTGTTTTCCTGGTTGGTTGCGTGTTTCCTATTAAACTAAAGTGTATTTAACTTACTAACATGTGTATGCGTTTCTAATTTAAGTGTGTGTATTCTTTCGAGCGCCGTAAAGCGGTTTGTTGTAGCCGCAAACGAGTGTGTTATGCTGATTTATGTCTACAGTTCCGTTTTAAGATGCTCAAAATATGTTTCCTATGTCTATTACTAAAGTATGGCAACTACACACTTATAAAAAATCTCAACAACACATTGCTTACACCGATTGACATAGACAAGTTACAACAAGTCGTGTTGTGCGGTGAAAAACAAAATACCGCAATATCTCTCTCACTCTCCTGATTTGATCCATTCTCTCTTTTCCATTCACACATCTTTCGTTCACCTTTCATTCAACAGTGGTTTTAAAATATTGGTTCTTCATTAAAATATAGTTCAAGAAATAATGCATAGATGAACAATAAATATGTACATTAAATCATTGGCTGATTTTACCTCGGTTTTCAAGCCACATGACTGTGCTGTATTTCTGCACTTGTCATTTCTATACAAAAATATACATGGTTGCATGGATTGTTTGCTACCAATCCTATAGTACTGACTGATCTAACTAATGTATTGTAAGTTGGTGTACTGTTCTAAATTAATCTAAGGGAAATAATCTAACTAACTAATTCAATTTTGGGAAAATGCGTTAATTACCTTAAAGTGTTTCTAATACATGAAATGATATAAATATTAAATGATGGTGTTAATTTGTAAGTGATGTTTTAATTAACTAAATATTTAATTAAATATGTTTAAATTGTGATAAACTGAAGTAAGATGATGTGGATGTTAAATTAAATGAGTTATTAACTAAATGTAGGTGAATTATATCTCTGAAATGTTCTAAATAATTTTATATGGTAAATCTACATTCATAATTCAAAAATGAATAAAAAAATATGAAGTTACACGCGACTGTTTATAAAAACATATTATATACATATCACATATAATTTCTATCTAACTACACTAATTAATTACATCCAGGTGTGATGTTGGAGCAGTGTCCTCTGTAGAATGTCCTCGAAAATAGAGTTCCACTAGACTAAGTCTGATTTACGCTCTCATCCTGGGTAATGTTCATACTAATGGTATGCTACTGATTGATGTAGGTTCAAGTCTAACACTTCGATCCACTCCAGGGTTGTATGGTGGTAGTGGTGTAGACAATTACTAATGTGTCTGTTCATTTCCCTATTACTGACACAGTTTATAATACACAGCTGCAAGCGACTGGCGATGGTAACGCACTATAATTTTCATAATCACCACATAGGGCACTAAGTAATTACAGTGTCAATGTCTTTGGTGATATGAGGTCGCTCCCTTCTCGTATTTCAGGTATCTCAATGTGAGAAGGTCGGCTCAATGTGTCAGCCAGAGAGTTCATGCTCCCCTTTAAATGCTTAATTGTGAATGCGTAATTTTGCAGTATCAAGGACCACCTGTAGATCCTGTTGTTGCGATGAACCCGAGACTG
Organism: Cepaea hortensis; assembly: GCA_963921405.1. Taxonomy (NCBI): domain Eukaryota; kingdom Metazoa; phylum Mollusca; class Gastropoda; order Stylommatophora; family Helicidae; genus Cepaea; species Cepaea hortensis. The sequence continues at coordinate 81,579,364 of OY992888.1, forward strand.
CATGACAGTTATCGGCGAATTATCGGTTTCAATAACAAACTCTGTACCCGCTAGGAATCTATGAAGTTTCTTAACACAATAGATCACGCTTAGAGCTTCCAATTCAGAGGCTGAGTATCTTCCTTCAGCAGGAGTGATCTTACGGCTTACGTACATTATCGGATGAAACCTTCCTTCGTAAAATTGGCCTAAGACGCCAGAAATGGAAATAGAACTTGTGTCTGTACGGAGAAAATAGGTAAGATTCTGATTAGGCAAACGCAAAATAGGTGGAACGCTAAACATACGTTTCAATTTTGATAAAGCATCAATTAACTGTGCATCATGAACATTTAGTTTTACAGATGCTTTTAAAATATTCGAAAAAACGCTGGTGATTTCAGCCAAATTGGTTATAAATTTGCTGTAATAATTGACAAGAGCAAGCAAACTACGGACCTGTTTCTTGGTCGTTGGCATAGTTAAATTAAGAATCTTGGTCACAATTCGTTCATCTGTTCTGAGTTGGCCTCTGCTGATTGTATGGCCTAGGAAATCGATTTCTTCCATTCCCAACTCTACTTTGGTGGGTTTTACTGTAAGAGCGAATAATCGCAATCTCTCGAAGACATGTCGCAGTTTCTGTAAGTGTGATGTCCAGTCTGCTGTATGGATAAAATGTCATCAATATAGATATATGTATTAGAAATTCCGTGTAACAGGTCTCTAGTGAGTCGGACAAAAGTGGCTGGGGCATTACGAAGGCCGAAAGGAAGAAAACGCCACTCATACAGGCCTAGAGGTGTTGAGAATGCTGTCAAAGGAATAGACAAAGATTTCATCGGGACCTGCAAATAACCTTTCGTAAGGTCAAGTTTAGAAAATATACATGATGTTGACATATCAAGGATAAGATCGTCACATGAAGGGATAGGCTCTGCATCGACTTTGGTCACGTTGTTTAACCGGCGATAATCAACGCAGAGGCGAATCGTCGAGTCCTTTTTCCTGACTAGGACGATAGGAAAAGAGTATTCTGACTGTGATTTCTGAATTATTCCACTCGACTCAAGATTTAACAATTCCTTGTCGAGATTTTCCCTGTAACTTAATGGGATGGAATAAGGTCGGCATTTGGTAGGTGTGTTATCAGTCAGAATAATAGAGTGTTCTATCCTGTCTGTCTTACCTGGGATGTCGGAAAAAAATGTCCCTGTACTCCGTTACTAACTCTATAAGTTGTCGTCGTTGCTCGTCTGTCAGTTTCTATCGTCTCTGACTGAGCTGCGGTGTATGACTTAGCTTAAACTCTAATCTATTTCTGTTGTGCAAAAAGAATTTGATTTTGCACAAGTACAAACGTGAATGTGATCAATGTTGACATTATGATAGTGATTATGATGACACAAAATGGTTCACAAATGATGGTTACATTTACAATTTCGATACATTTTCATCAAAATAATTTACATAAATAATATAGATAACATTTTATCGAATTTCCGAAAAAATGGTAAATTAAATTGATTGTATGTGGTTCAAGCTCCACAAATGGTAATTAATGGTAATTTTTCAAATGGTCATTTCAAGTACTTTAGAAAATGGTATCCTAATGATAATTGATGGTTGTTCAAGGCACTTCTGATTACCACATGGTATTTTAATATGTTTATCAGATGATATTTGGCTGTGGTTCAAGGCCCACGATTTTGATACCAAATGGTAATTGGCTAATCGTAATGAGCGGTGGTTCAAGAAACGTCTGACACCAAATGGTAATTGGCTGTTGATAATTGCAAATGGTAATGAGCGGTAGTTCAGGAACTTCTGACACCAAATGGTATCCTGCCTGTCAGCAACTCACTTGCGACAGGCATACAAGGATTCCCTACTTTTGCACCACACGAAAGTGACAACTCGTATTGTTTGCAAAAGGATACATTTTATTCGGAGCTGATCGTACATGAGCTCCACGAGCGGAATACCACATCGGTATTAAACATCATAGTATGTTATGAAGATGGAATGCAGAGATGATATTAATAATAATCACTACTGGAGCTAAGCTAAAGTCTTAACTATTGATACTGTCCTTAACTACAAAGTATCCACAGCGGAAATACAGTCTGCTCCTTACGCCGTCCAGTCTCTGTCTGAACCCGCTCTCTGTGCTGTGTTCAGCCACGAGCAATTAGCACTCCGTGCATCCGCTAGTTTACGTGTTCCAGCACGCTGGTCACTTGGTTGTAGTAACCAGAATTACTTGATTGGATCTCGTGAAGCGGGTTTCCCAGTCTCTTGGGTAACCCCAGCTCACGTACACTTGTTGCCCTCCTTGTTGACACAAGTGTGTTCCGTTATAGCTATTTATAGCATTTGTGTCCCTTCTGTCTGGTCTCCTCAGTCATTATATTACTTGTCCTTTTCCCTAGCTCTATTTAGCTCTCCTTAGCTTTAAGCTCTCACGTAGCTCTTTGACACTAACGTAAATACCTGCACACGCCAAGAGAAGGGGAAACCTGTAGTAACATCCCCAACATGAATACTCGCACAAGTCAAGAGAAGTGGAAACCTATAGTATCATCCCCAACATGAATACCTGCACACGTCAATAGGAGGGGAAACCTGTAGTATAATCCACAACATGAATACCTGCAAACGTCAAGAGAAGGAGAAACCTGTAGTATCATCCCCAACATGAATACCTGCACACGTCAAGAGCAGGGGAAACCTGTAGTATAATGCCCAACATGAATAGCTGCACACGTCAAGAGAAGGGGACACCTGTAGTATCATCCCCAACATGAATACCTGCACACGTCAAGAGAAGGGGAATCCTGTAGTATCATCCCCAACATGAATACCTGCACACGTCAATAGGAGGGGAAACCTGTAGTATCATCCACAACATGAATACCTGCACACGTCAAGAGAAGGGGAAACCTGTAGTATCATCCCCAACATGAATACCTGCACACGTCAAGAGAAGGGGAAACCTGTAGTATCATCCCCAACATGAATAACAGCACACGTCAAGAGAAGGGGAAACCTGTAGTATCATCCCCAACATGAATATCTGCACACGTCAAGAGAAGGGGAAACCTGTAATATCATCCCCAACATGAATACCTGCACACGTCAAGAGAAGGGGAAACCTGTAGTATCATCCCCAACATGAATACCTGCACACGTCAAGAGAAGGGGAAACCTGTAGTATCATCCCCAACATGAATACCTGCACACGTCACTAGAAGGGGAAACCTGTAATATCATCCCCAACATGAAAACCTGCACACGTCTAGAGAAAGGGGAAACCTGTAGTATCATCCCCAACATAAATACCTGCACACGTCAAGAGAAGGGGAAACCTGTAGTATCATCCACAACATGAATATCTGCACACGTCAAGAGAAGGGGAAACCTGTAGTATCATCCCCAACATGAATACCTGCACACGTCAAGAGAAGGGGAAACCTGTAGTATCATCCCCAACATGAATACCTGCACACGTCAAGAGACACGTCAAGAGAACGGGAAACCTGTAGTATCATTCACAACATGAATACCTGCACACGTCACTAGAAGCGGAAACCTGTAGTATCATCCCCAACATGAATATCTGCACACGTCTAGAGAAGGGGAAACCTGTAGTAGCATCCCCAACATGAATACCTGCACACGTCAAGAGAAGGGGACACCTGTAGTATCATCCACAACATGAATACCCGCACACGTCAAGAGAAGGGGAAACATGTAGTATCATCCACAACATGAATACCTGAACACGTCAAGAGAAGGGGAAACCTGTAGTATCATCCCCAACATGAATACCTGCACACGTCAAGAGAAGGGGAAACCTGTAGTATCATCCCCAACATGAATACCTGCACACGTCAAGAGAAGGGGAAACCTGTAGTATCATCCCCAACATGACTACCTGCACACGTCAAGAGAAGGGGAAACCTGTAGTATCATCCACAACATGAATACCTGCACACGTCAAGAGAAAGGGAAACCTGTAGTATCATCCCCAACATGAATACCTGCACACGTCAAGAGAAGGGGAAACATGTAGTATCATCCCCAACATGAATACCTGCACACGTCAAGAGAAGGGGAAACCTGTAGTATCATCCCCAACATGAATACCTGCACACGTCAAGAGAAGGAGAAACCTGTAGTATCATCCCCAATATGAATACCTGCACACGTCAAGAGAAGGGGAAACCTGTAGTATCATCCCCAACATGAATACCTGCATACGTCAAGAGAAGGGGAAACCTTTAGTATCATCCACAACATGAATACCTGCACACGTCAAGAGAAGGGGAAACCTGTAGTATCATCCCCAACATGAATACCTGCACACGTCAAGAGGGCCTGTAGGCGAGCCTCTGTGCTTTGTATATAGTATTTAATTTTACAAATTCGTACTTCATTCACAATTTCCAAAACAATCCATACAGACACAACAAGTCTTATTAAGCGATGTAATCATTTATAAAAGGCATTAAATATCACTGCTATTAATAATACAAGTAAAATATATATCTGGACACTTTCCAGAAATACTAAAAAAGGCAAATGAAGAAAATGTACTCAAGTAATGTATCCTCATAGTGCACATGATGCATTAGCAAGATACCTCTGAAGTCGGAATGGGCTCGGCTGAATGGCGAGGGACACCTGTAAAAGGGAAAGCAAGCCCACACGCAGAACTCATTTCTTTAGTACTTTAAACAGTGTGTAAGGACTACGCTCGAGTGTAAGCGAGCGAACAAGAAGAAAAAGAAGAAGCATTAGCGAGATCCAGAAAATCGCGTGGATCACATGACACGAAGAACAGGGAGAACTAAAACATGTGTATTCAGCCGTATTTAACTTTCGCCAATTCATGATACAAGCTGTTATCTGGCCGACTTGACAGTTTGCTTCAAAGATTAAAAAGAGGGATATAATAACTACTCCATAGCACAAAGACTGGGCTGCATTGTAGAGACACTGTGTTGCCCATGCAGCGTGATTCCTCCCTAGTTTACTTCGGCGGAAAAGTAACATCAATACTTCTGGAACAATACAAGCTCCAGAAGATGTCTGATCAGCAAAGTAATACGCAAACTGTCTACCTGTAGGAGCTATGTACCTCAACCATTTGCAACCAAGCTTTAGGGCTTTAGGACCTGGTCTGTCATGGTATGACATTTAGTCTTAGATTGCATTTCCTCATACCAATTTAAGGTGTGTACCATTCAAGTTACGCCCCCCCTCCAGCCCCACCCCACCCCTATCCGAAGCCGTTGGCACGGTGTAGGGGGATCGAGTTTAATGTATGCCGCCCAACATTCGGCGCTAACAGAAAGCAGGCAGTACACAATTAAACTGTACTATTTATGTCGACCGGCTATGAGGCGAAGTGGTTACCGGTGCAATTCATAATCCCGCATACAACATTCGAAACATAGGTGAAGTTTATTTGGAAGAAGGCATCATTCAGTCGCTCTCCCATACAATGGCATAAGTGTTGTTGGTTTAGAAAGAAATGGGAAACTACTGAAATCTACTATTTGCCAAGAAAACAAGAAATCACGAACAGCTAAAAATGCTTGGGTAACTGCAACGTCCTGTAAAGGATATTCAACTAACTTTTAATTTATGGTCGACTCTGCAAACAATCGTATGGCAAGATACCTTCTTTAAGTCTTAAACCAGTACGTCAATCATTCTACTTGATACTCAAAGATGTATTTGAATTATTCGAACTACTGGACACTATCGATCTCAAATAAAAGCACATGGACATTGTTTCTTCTTTCACAAATGTTCCTCTAGAAGAAACAGGGAAGATCATCCGTGATTGCATAAAAGAGAAGAAACAGTGTAATGTCTATAGATCTTTTTTTCCCCACTTTACAGTGAAAATATTCTCAGAAATGTAGAAGATATGAACGGAATCAACATTGGGGATGTAACATCACTAACAATATCTATGCGGATGATTCAGTATTGATTGCCTACAATGAGCTGCATCTGGAACATTTAGTACATACAATTGGTGCACACAGTGAACAACTAGGTTACAATTAAATTGTAAAAAGACACAGATTATGGTAGTCACTTGGAGGCAGGATATACAACAATGTAATATACAAGTAAATAGGAACATTCTTAAACATGTCAGTCGGTACAAGTTTGAGGGGAAGAGAACAAAGGGAAGACACAGAAGTAAAGAACTGAATGGCTTGATCACGTCCCATGGTCAGGACAAGAACAATATCATTGACGCTGGTGATGGTGTGAGATGGCGAAACATGATTGTCTACGCTTATCGGCACGGCACATGATGATAATGGGAATACATTATTATGAAGTAGCACACTAATAAGCGAACTCATTTAAACTATATAAATGCGGCTTTAAAGAAGAATGATAAAAATGTAGCAGTCAGCCAAATAATAAGTTGAAATAATTTGAGAGACGTAATTGGCAAAGACAATTTTCTAAACAAATTTTAACAGAAGAATACACAATAACTGAAACGTACTATGAAAACAAGAGAATTTGTGACGAAAGATATAGTGGAAAGCACAGTGAGAAGATTCATAACAGCACTACGTTGTGGTATAGAGAATAAGACGGTGAAATATTGTTTTCTTTGAGATGAGAAATGTGACGAGACATGATCGCCTATACCAGCTGGTTATTAACAGATTTTGGAACAAGACTGGATGGGTTCACCATCACCTGCCGTTATTTCAGCGCTCTAGTAAACTCTACTTCCATCCCACTTGTTCTCCTCCAATCGGCCCACGCAAGACAATGGGCAAAAGATTATACATATTCAAATATTACCTCTAATCCTAATTGGCACAACCAATGACTTAATCTTCAAGAATAACAAACAGATAATTTTAATGATAGAATCAGCGTCTATGCAATGACGATAGAAGATTATGGGGACAAGTGCGCGCAGTCTTGGTGAATCTTCTCATCATGATGAGAACCACTGAAGAGCAAGGTCAGTGGCGTCAGGATGGTTGAATGTATCAGCGTCTCTGTCTGGGTCGGAGGTCACCTACTGGAAGTTGGACGTTTGAGTACAGACATGATCTCCAACATGCAAGCTAATCCAATCTCTGCCAGCTATATGAATTATCTGGTAAAATCGCAAATGCCAGTTTTCCCTGTCACAATCTTTGGTTTCCCCAGTGATGAGATCTTGGTGTGATGTTTTGTTGTAATTAGAAAGCCTTTCCGTATTTGTAACGAAAACTTAGGGCATGCTGATAAAAGTGAAGACATCAAGTTTCGCGCATAGTGGCATTCTGCAATATTAAAGTCAAAGATATAAAGCATGTGTTTGATCTTTTTCCCAGAACCTGCTGGTGTGATGGGAAACGAGCAGGCGGATAGATTGACTGGATCAACACAGCAGAGTGGTGTATTGTTGCATGATAAGGCAGATGTGGTAGAGAGAATGGTGAGGCAGGAATGGACAAGATGTTCTTACGGTAATCACAATAATGATCAAAAGAGCCCATAAGCATACTATACCTGGTACCATTAGTAGATGGACTCTTTGCTGGCTGTTAAAGATGACTACGGAACAAGTATGGACATGTCCAGAGTAATGTGGTTTGAGTTCTTGACGCAACCCGATATACAGAGATAATCAGCGAAAGAAGGTAAGCAGTACATAACGATATGATCAATATAAGTAGATGAAACATTTATTTTTGCTGGAGATCAAGCGATTTGCACAGACATGATCGCCTATGCTAGTTTGTTAATCAGGTGATGATAATGATGACGAATACTGTAGTATTAAAACATACTAATGTACCTTGTCCTATTAGCTTGTGTTCCACGGTGTTATTTATTGATGCATTTTTACAGACATGCAGCTCACAGCCGTTCATATAGTACTCGTCGCCCACCGGATGACATTTGTCCCCATCCCCCGGGCAATCTAGGAGTCAGATATACAAATAAATCAACTCAACATGTTAGTTAGTCATACTCATCACGTGCCAATTGCATTATTGTTTTGTGCAGCAACTTATCAATGTATTTAATTATGTGAGTAATTTACTAGCAGTAGGTGAAAGATGTATTAACGAAGATAAATGTAAAATTGCCGAGATTTTGGCATCCAATCACAAGATGAAGAATATCATCTGCAATTTATCTTTGTCACGTGAAGAAGAAAAAACTATGTTTATGAGTTCTTTATTTTAAAGTCACTGGCAGTTTCCTGCTAGATGGTCCGTGATGTGATATCGCCATCACATTGTGTAGGGTCACACAAGGTGGGATAGGTGGTAAGCCTATCCCTCACTTTGACAAGCAACGAGACCAGTCGTGGAATCAGAGCCCCACCATGCTAGTGGAATTACAACTCATATCGCACTCGAAACACAGATGAAAGCTATTTGGAAGCAGCAGACTGAATGAGCTGCTAATTCCCCGATTAAATTAATTGTTGGCGGAGCAGCTATATTTAATCTAGGAGTTGGTTTCCCAAACTAAGGTATGAGTGCCGATCGTTCACAAAGCAATGGAAAACTACTGAACTTAAGTTTGCCAATAAATTAAGAAATCACGATTTTTAGGTTGACTGTCGTAAGTAAAGAATGTCGTAGTAGTTATTTGCCCTTCTTTACTTCTTTAGTGTCGTCCCTGGAGTGAGGGGAATCAACAGCCACATTTATTTCAATTCAATATCACTATCCTGGAGATATCCAGCAGACGTCCACAACACTCCCTCAATCTGAAGACACCTTCTTCTCACTCTTACTCACCCCTGGATCATACCCCCTCTCATTCTTCCCCAACATAACATATTTGACAACTCTAGCTTCAACAAATAAAAAACAAGAAATTTATTAAAGCAAAGAGTATATGTAGGAGAAGTGTGTGTGTGTATAATGTGTAGAATGTGTGACGTATATTCTAAAGTGTATATAGACTCAGATCAGTGTTCAGGAGTATAGTCATTCTCATTACTGTGCTGAGAACACACCAGCACCATGTATTCCAGACAAGCAACCTCACCAAGGTGATGCTTCTCCGGTCCCGTGAAGAGTTTCTCCACTATCTCTCTAGGCATCCAGATGTTTGGACATCCATGACAAACACTGTCTAATGAGAGTCTTCAATCTAATTCACACTATGAATTTCCTCTGTTATTAACTGTTTGTTACTCAGAGAATTCTAACACTATTGTCACTGTTACTTAGGAAATCTTAATTGATCTAGTGTCACTGGTTGTAAAGATTTCCCATATTAACACCACAATCTGAATGTTCCAGGTATTTCTATAACTTTATATAAATGTTCCTGGAATCAGTGTTGTATATAGATTTAATGTTCTGACTGTTCAGTGATACAACTATCACTTGCTAAACATAAGTATCATCAGCCTGTCCTGCTCAGCAGAAGCCAGGTTCCCGCAGACCAACTTGGGTATAAGCCCAATGTAGAGGCCTCTCAGCAACTTCTGTCTTCAAATCCTGAGCCATCATCTTCTAAACTGTGTTCTAGCTTCACTGTTGAATATCATATATATCTGTGTTTAGAATATGGGATTACTAACTGCACCCGTAACCCATTCACGACGGAGCCAGTTTTCCCTTCCCTACTTTTGTATTACAATCTCTTAATATTATTTTTATAACTTACTAGCTGACCCTGCCCGGCTTCGCCCAGACCCTGGTGGGGAGCATCTCATTTAATTCATATAAGTAGTCATATAAGCTCCCGTTCCCGTTCCCGACTGTCTGTCTGTCTGTCTGTCTGTCTGTCTGTCTGTCTGTCTGTCTGTCTGTCTGTCTGTCTGTCTGTCTGTCTGTCTGTCTGTCTGTCTGTCTGACCCGGCCCGGCATTGCCCAGCTCCTGGTGTGAAGCATCTCATTTAATTTATATAAGTAGTCATATAAGTTCCTGTTCCCGAATGTCTATCTGTCTGTCTGTCTGTCTATCTGTCTGCCTGACCCTGCCCGGCTTCGCCCAGTCCCTGGTGGGAAGCATCTCATTTAATTCATATAAGTAGTCATATAAGTTCCCGTTCCCGTTACCGACTATCTGTCTGTCTGTCTGTCTGTCTGTCTGACCCGCCCGGCATCGCCCAGCTCCTGGTGTGAAGCATCTCATTTAATTTATATAAGTAGTCATATAAGTTCCTGTTCCCGACTGTCTATCTGTCTGTCTATCTGTCTGCCTGACCCTGTCCGGCGTCATTAAATTCATACAACAAAAAAAGTAACTTAAAAGAACGTTCTTCCACACACCATCCATTATTTTTAATGAAAACTCTTTCTAATCACCTGCATGACTACAGTAACTTCTTAAGCAAAAAAAGATGAGTTACAATGTTATGCATTGTGCATCATTTTTATGAAAAATTTAAAAATGCCTTACAGATTGTATCATTATTTATTATAACTCATATGCCGGTACATAACTATGGACAAAGAGTTTATAAATCTTTGAAAACGATGCCACAATATGACTATAAGTTATACAGAAAAGTTATGCCCCTTGAAATAACTTTTACAGAGTTAGGTCCCCTGAGATATATGAAATTATGATGAAAAATGAAAAATAAAATAATACTGAGTAAGCAGGCAAATTCACACTAACAAAATATCACAGTTGTCAGCGCTGGATTGAAAGGAAGGCGTGTAAAAAATTTCATCTCAATCGGATGGGCCGTTCGCGAGCGTATAAAGGACATACATACATACAGAGATACATAAATACGGACGCACATCCTAATTTATATATAAGACTAGCTGACCCGGCCCGGCTTCGCCCAGTCCTTGGTGGGGAGCATCTCATTTAATTCATATAAGTAGTCATATAAGTTCCCGTTCCCGTTACCGACTGTCTGTCTGTCTGTCTGTCTGTCTGTCTGTCTGTCTGTCTGTCTGTCTGTCTGTCTGTCTGTCTGACCCGGCCCGGCATTGCCCAGCTCCTGGTGTGGAGCATCTCATTTAATTCATATAAGTAGTCATATAAGTCCCCGTTCCCGACTGTCTATATGTCTGTCTATCTGTTTGTCTATCTGTCTGCCTGACCCTGCCCGGTTTCGCCCAGTCCCTGGAGGGGAGCATCTCATTTAATTCATATAAGTAGTCATATAAGTTCCCGTTTCCGTTACCGACTGTCTGTCTGTCTGTCTGTCTGTCTGTCTGTCTGTCTGACCCGGCCCGGCTTCGCCTAGCCCCTGATGGGGAGCATCTCATTTAATTCATATGAGTAGTCATATAAGTTCCCGTTCCCGACTGACTGTCTGTCTGTCTGTCTGTCTGTCTGTCTGTCTGTCTGTCTGTCTGTCTGTCTATCTGTCTGTCTGTCTGTCTGTCTGTCTGTCTAATCATTTATTGGTTTGCAGTTAGAACAACCTTAGATAAACGAAGACCAACTTGGTAATATATTAACTTGGGTAAATGGAGCAGCGGCAGCAGCAGCAGAAGAAGAAGAAAAAGGAGGAGTAGGAGCTGGGAGGAGGAAGAGGGAGGAGGGGGAGGAGGAGAAAGAGAGAAGAGGAGGATGGAGGAGGGGAGAGGAGGAGGAGGAGGAGGAATATAACGCATATGCCTGTAGATTTAATAATGGCTGAGGTTGTTCCATGTCTTCTTAGAGTTGGCGACAGTGTAAAGAAATATAAAATCTTCAAACTTGATAGAGATAAGGTAACTATTATTTATTCATTCTTTAAGCAACAAAAGATGAGTTACAATGTTATGCATTATGCATTATTTTTATGAAAACTTTGAAAATGCCTTACAGATTGTATCATTATTTATTATAACTCATATGCCGGTACATAACTATGGACAAAGAGTTTATAAATCTTTGAAAACGATGCCACAATATGACTATAAGTTATACAGAAAAGTTATGCCCCTTGAAATAACTTTTACAGAGTTAAGTCCCCTGAAATAGATGAAATTATAATGAAAAATGAAATAATTTTGGGTAAGCAGCCGATTTCATACTAAAAAAATATGACAGTGGGCTGCGCTGGAATGAAAGGAAGACGTGTAAAAAATTTCATCTCAATGGGATGGGCCGTTCGCGAGCGCATTAGGGACATATAGACAGACAGACAGACGGACGGAGATCGCCTTTTATATATAAGATATACCCATCCATGTTGGGTTTTCCTCTTGTCCGCTTACTCGTTAGGCCCCCCTCCATATACATCTTTTCCAGACTCTACACGCCCAAAGTATTTCATTTCCCTCACTTTCGTTTGTCTTAATAACCACATTTCTTTGACAATGAATCCCTGTTGAACGGTTCAGTGTGTTCTCTATTTCGCCCATGCAGGAGGAGGAGAGGGAGGAGGAGGGAGGAGGAGGAGAGAGTAGGAGGAGTGAGGAGGCGGAGGGAGAAGGAAGAGGGAGGAGGAAGAGGGAGAAGGAGGAGGGAGAAGGAGGAGAAGGAGGGGGGGAGGAGGGAAGAGGAGGAGGGGAGGAGGAGGAGGGAGGAGGAGGAATGTGAAGGGAGGAGGAGGGAGGAGGTAGAGGGAGGAGGAGGAGGAGGAGGGAGGCGGAGAGAGGAGGAGGGAGGAGGAGGAAGAGGGAGGAGGAGGAATGTGAAGGGAGGAGGGGGGAGGAGGTAGAGGGAGGAGGAGGGAGGAGGAGGGATTAGGAGGAGGAGGGAGGAGTAGGGTGGAGGAGGAGGCGAGGAGGAGGGAGGAGGAAGAGGGAGGAGGAGGGAGAAGGAGGGAGGAGGAGAACGCAGGAGGAGAAGGGAGCAGGAGGAGGATAGGGAGGAGGAGGGAGAGGGAGGAGGAGGGAGGAGGAGGAGAGAGTAGGAGGAGGGAGGAGGCGGAGGGAGAAGGAAGAGGGAGGAGGAAGAGGGAGAAGGAGGAGGGAGAAGGAGGAGAAGGAAGAGGGAGGAGGAAGAGGGAGAAGGAGGAGGGAGAAGGAGGAGAAGGAGGGGGAGGAGGAGGAGGGAAGAGGAGGAGGGGAGGAGGAGGAGGGAGGAGGAGGAATGTGAAGGGAGGAGGAGGGATGAGGTAGAGGGAAGAGGAGGAGGAGGGAGGCGGAGAGAGGAGGAGGGAGGAGGAGGAGGAGGGAGGAGGAGGAATGTGAAGGGAGGAGGGGGGAGGAGGTAGAGGGAGGAGGAGGGAGGAGGAGGAGGTAGAGGGAGGAGGAGGGAGGAGGAGGAGGGAGGAGGAGGAGGGAGGAGGCGGAGAGGGAGGAGGAGGAAGGAGGAGGGGGAGGAGGGAAGAGGAGAGAGGAAGAAGGAGGAGGAGGGAGGAGGAGTGATGAGGAGGAGGGAGGAGGAGGAGGGAGGAGGAGGGAGGAGGAGGGAGGAGGAGGAAGAGGGAGGAGGAGGAATGTGAAGGGAGGAGGAGGGAGGAGGTAGAATGAGGAGGAGGAGGAGTGAGGAGGGCGAGAGGGAGGAGGAGGAAGGAGGAAGGGAGGAGGGAGGAGGAGGAGGAGGGAGGAAGAAGGAGGAGGAGGGAGAAGGACGGATGAGGAGGAGGAGGGAGGAGGAGGAAGAGGGAGGAGGAGGAATGTGAAGGGAGGAGGAGGTAGAGGGAGGAGGAGGAGGGAGGAGGA
>OY992888.1:81593119-81653119 GCA_963921405.1 Cepaea hortensis
GCCAGCCGGCACGGCACTCGATGATGATGATGATTGCCGTGTGACGATTCTGTGTAGTCACGTCATTTCCTTCCCTTTCCCTAGCGTTTTGGTTCGGGGATTCTTTCATCATCATCATCATATATTTACGTCCGTATTTCATCTCAATCGGATGGGCCGTTCTCGAACGTATAAATTACATACAGACATACAGACATATCCACACACATCCTAATTTATATATAAGACTAGCTGACCCGGCCCGGCTTCGCCCAGTCCTTGGTGGGGAGCATCTCATTTAATTCATATAAGTAGTCATATAAGTTCCCGTTCCCGTTACCGACTATCTGTCTGTCTGTCTGTCTGTCTGTCTGTCTGTCTGTCTGTCTGTCTGTCTGTCTGTCTGTCTTTCTGTCTGTCTGTCTGTCCGTCCCTCCCTCTCTGTCTGTCTGTCTGCCTGTCTGTCTAATCATTTATTGGTTGCAGTTAGAAAAACCTTAGATAAACGAAGACCAACTTACAAAAAGCATTAGAAAGAGCACTTGAAAGATCTTTACATCTTCCCCCAACAATTAACTTGGGTAAATGGAGCGGCGGCAGCAGCATCAGCAGAAGAAGGAAAAGGAGGAGTAGACAACTGCAGCGAAAAGGTGGGTCTGTCTATCTATCTGACCCGGCGTGACTTCGCCCAGCTCCTGGCGGGTAGCGTCTCATTAAATTCATACAACAAAAAAAGTAACTTAAAAAAATGCACTTCCACACACCATCCATTATTTTTAATGAAAACTCTTTCTAATCACCTGCATGACTACAGTAACTTCTTAAGCAAAAAAATATGAGTTACAATGTTATGCATTGTGCATCATTTTTATGAAAACTTTGAAAATGCCTTACAGATTGTATCATTATTTATTATAACTCATATGCCGGTATATAACTATGGACAAAGAGTTTATAAATCTTTGAAAACGATGCCACAATATGACTATAAGTTATACAGAAAAGTTATGCCCCTTGAAATAACATTTACAGAGTTAGGTCCCCTGAGATATATGAAATTATGATGAAAAATGAAAAATGAAATAATACTGAATAAGCAGGCGATTTCACACTAACAAAATATCACAGTTGGCAGCTCTGGATTGAAAGGAAGGCGTGTAGAAAATTTCATCTCAATGGGCCGTTCGCGAACGTATAAAGGACATACATAGATACATAAATACGGACGAAGATCGCCTTTTATATATAAGACTAGCTGACCCGGCCCGGCTTCGCCCAGTCCCTAGTGGGGAGCATCTCATTTAATTCATATAAGTAGTCATATAAGTTCTCGTTCCCGTTACCGACTATCTGTCTGTCTGTCTGTCTGTCTGTCTGTCTGTCTGTCTGTCTGTCTGTCTGTCTGTCTGTCTGTGTGTGTCTGTCTGTCTGTCTGTTTGTCTATCTATCTCTGTCTGTCTGTCTGTCTGTCTGTCTAATAGACCCATCCCTCTGTCTCTCCCTCCGTCTATCCCTCCCTCCCTCCCTCCCTGTCTGTTTGTCTATCTATCTATCTATCTATCTATCTATCTATCTATCTATCTATCTATCTAACTATCTATCTATCTATCTATCTATCTATCTATCTATCTATCTATCTATCTGTCTGTCTGTCTGTCTGTCTGTCTGTCTGTCTGTCTAATAGACCCATCCCTCTGTCTCTCCCTCCGTCTATCCCTCCCTCCCTCCCTCCCTGTCTGTTTGTCTGTCTATCTATCTATCTATCTATATATCTATCTATCTATCTATCTATCTATCTATCTATCTATCTATCTATCTGTCTGTCTGTCTGTCTGGCTGGCTGTCTGTCTGTCTGTCTGTCTGTCTGTCTGTCTGTCTAATAGACCCATCCCTCTGTCTCTCCCTCCGCCTATCCCTCCCTCCCTCCCTCCCTGTCTGTTTGTCTGTCTATCTATCTATCTATCTATCTATCTATCTATCTATCTGTCTGTCTGTCTGTCTGTCTGTCTGTCTGTCTGTTTGTCTGTCTAATAGACCCATCCCTCTGTCTCTCCCTCCGTCTATCCCTCCCTCCCTCCCTCCCTGTCTGTTTATCTATCTATCTATCTATCTATCCCATCTATCTATCTATCTATCTATCTATCTATCTATCTATCTATCTATCTATCTGTCTGTCTGTCTGTCTGTCTGTCTGTCTGGCTGGCTGGCTGGATGGCTGGCTGGCTGGCTGGCTGGCTGGCTGGCTGGCTGGCTGTCTGTCTGTCTGTCTGTCTGTCTGTCTGTCTGTCTGTCTGTCTGTCTGTCTGTCTGCCTGACCCGGCCCGGGTTCGCCCAGTCCCTGGTGTGGAGCATGCTCATTTAATTCTGAGTAGGTAAGAATCCGCTCTGCCTTCAAAATGTTGACGTGAAGATTTTCTTCCTGCAGCTGCTTCTGTATTTGTTGATCAGTAAGCTCCATTTTTAGCCGCTTGACCACCCATCTGACTGTGTTTGAATCAGTGTTTCTGATTCTGGTGTCTTGGTCCTCCTTCCTCTCACAAGTTTTTGTGTTCGTCTGTGGGTAGTCGTCGCTCTTCTTATTGGTAGTTTCATTGACTGTAGGTTCAGATCCTTTATTACAGCTTGCATGCAGACTCTCCAAAGGCAGGTTCGTCTTCTTGATAGTCTGGTCGGTTTTCTCACTATGCATCTTGGAAGCTGCTTGTTTCTTTGTGCTATTACGACGTGCCATTTCCCCCCCCCCCCCCCCCCCCGTATCAGGCTGCTAGTCTGGTCGGTTTTCTCACTATGCATCTTGGAAGCTGCTTGTTTCTTTGTGCTATTACGACGTGCCATTTTCCCCCCGTATCAGGCTGCTTGAAATGTGTAAGGCGTCTTGGCTTGATAGCGCTGAGAAGTGCTGTCAAGCGAATCGTGTCGATATGATGGCGGAAAACACTAAAGATGAGATGATATTGTTCAACATCTTTTAGATAACTTCTTAAGTATAGAAAGATGAGTTACAATGTTATGCTTTATGCATTATTTTTATGTAAAATTTGAAAATGCCTTAAAGATTGTATCATTATTTATTATAACTCATATGCCGGTAAATAACTATAGACAAAGAGTTTATAAATCTTTGAGAACGATACAACAATATGACTATAAGTTATACAACAATGTTATTAAAAGTTATGCCCCTTGAAATAACTTTTTCTAGAGTTAAGTCCGTTTGCTATATATAAATTTTAATGAAAAATGAAAAATGAAATAATGCTGAGTAAGCAGGCGATTTCACACTAAAAAAATATCACAGTTGGCAGCTCTGGAATGAAAGGAAGACTTGTAGAAAATTTCATCTCAATCGGATGCGCCGTTAGCGAAAAAATAAAGGACATACATATTTACATACACTTTGTTTTATATATATAGATGATCTAATTTGGGACATGGAGATTTCGATTTCATAGTAAAAGTGTTGTATTTCTTTATCACTGCTGCTTGCTGGTATGTATTATAGTATAATATGTATATCTATTTGTTCGCCTTTGAGTTTGACCACAATAACTCTATGTGAAATACACTAGTGACCGTTAATTGGCTTGGCTGTTTTTTTTTAGTTTTTTTTTTTTTTTTAAATTAATCAAATATAAAAAGAGAATGGAGTTTTACCTTCAAGAATAGTTTGAATGCCGACTGTATTATGTTGTAGATGCGTCCTTCTTTGGAAGAGGTAGAGTTAACATATAAACTTCTGGGCCCCGTGGTCAGACATGGCTTTTCCCTCAGAATGAGTCTTTGTCGTCACGTTCTGCATATTTATGAACTAATCTAATAGGGAGAAGAAACTCCGGAAAGGGGGGGGGGAGGATGGTCGCTCCCGATACCACGGATTTATGTGAGCTCAGATAAAGTATCTGAAGATCCATTTATTTTCCCTGGTTCACGGGGATACAGATATTGTAACCACTCTGACTTCTTCCCTCCAAGAGTCACGGAGATACAGATATTGTAACCGCTCTCCCTTCTTCCCTCCAAGAGTCACGGAGATACAGATATTGTAACCTCTCTCCCTTCTTCCCTCCAAGAGTCACGGAGATACAGATATTGTAACCTCTCTCCCTTCTTCGCTCCAAGAGTCACGGAGATACAGATATTGTAACCTCTCTCCCTTCTTCCCTCCAAGAGTCACGGAGATACAGATATTGTAACCTCTCTCCCTTCTTCCCTCCAAGAGTCACGGAGATACAGATATTGTAACCTCTCTCCCTTCTTCCCTCCAAGAGTCTCGGAGATAGAGATATTGTAACCTCTCTCCCTTCTTCCCTCCAAGAGTCTCGGAGATAGAGATATTGTAACCTCTCTCCCTTCTTCCCTCCAAGAGTCACGGTGATACATATATTGTAACCTCTCTCCCTTCTTCCCCCCAAGAGTCACGGAGATACAGATATTGTAACCTCTCTCCCTTCTTCCCCCCAAGAGTCACGGAGATACAGATATTGTAACCTCTCTCCCTGCTTCCCTCCAAGAGTCACGAGGATACAGATAGTGTAACCTCTCTCCCTTCTTCCCGCCAAGAGTCACGGAGATACAGATATTGCAACCTCTCTCCCTTCTTCCCTCTAAGAGTCACGGTGATAAAGATATTGTATTCTCTCTCCTTTCTTCCTTCCAAGAGTCACGGGGATATATATATTGAAACCTCTCTCCCTTCTTCCCTCCAAGAGTCACGGGGATACAGATATTGTAACCTCTCTCCCTTCTTCCCTCCAAGAGTCACGGAGATACAGATATTGTAACCTCTCTCCCTTCTTCCCTCCAAGAGTCACGGAGATACAAATATTGTAACCTCTCTCCCTTCTTCCCTCCAAGAGTCACGGAGATACAGATATTGTAACCTCTCTCCCTTCTCGCCTCCAAGAGTCACGGAGATGCAGATATTGTAACCTCTCTCCCTTCTTCCCTCCAAGAGTTACGGAGATATAGATATTGTAACCTCTTTCCCTTCTTCCTTCCAAGAGTCACGGAGATACAGATATTGTAACCTCTCTCCCTTCTTCCCTCCAAGAGTCACGGAGATACGGATATTGTAACCTCTTGCCCTCCTTCTCTCCAAGAGTCACGGGGATACAGATATTGTAACCGCTCTCACTTCTTCCCTCCAAGAGTCACGGAAATAGAGATATTGTAACCGCTCTCACTTCTTCCCTCCAAGATTCACGGATATACAGATATTGTAACCTCTCTCCCTGCTTCCCTCCAAAGGTCACGGAGATACAGATATTGTAACCTTTCTCCCTGCTTCCCTCCAAGAGTCACGGAAATAGAGATATTGTAACCTCTCTCCCTTCTTCCCTCCAAGAGTCACGGAGATACAGATATTGTAACCTCTCTCCCTTCTTCCCTTTAAGAGTCACGGAGATACAGATATTGTAACCTCTCTCCCGTCTTCTTTCCAAGAGTCACGGACAATAAGGTATGGTTTGTGTACTACACTATTTTTTATTTGGTTTCATCCACCCAGGGGGTCGTGAACTTTGTGCTTTAATTCCCCTATCCTAGACTTGCTTGATATTCGTGACAATAATGATGATGATGATGATGATGATGATGATGATGATGATGATGATGATGATGATGATGGCGGTGGTGACTTACATTGACCGAGGAACTCGTTGTGCACGACGCTATCAACATTTGGTGAACAGCGAAAACGCCTGCAGTCATGCATAAAGTACTCGGAGCCCAGACGGTGACATTTTGCTTCAGCATAGCAATCTAGATGTCAGACATACAACCGAATCAACTCAGTTTGTAGGCTAATCACCATCACCATGTGTCAAATATATTATTGTATGGTGTCAATGTAATTAAGTAGTTGGGTACATCAAAAGCAGTAGATGAACGATGCGTTAAGATTAGATCAAGAAAGAAATGTAATATATTCTTAAAATTAAATATAGCATAGACTAAGAAAGAAGTGCAATGTGCAATAGCCAATGAAAAAGTTCAATATAGAATAAGCCAAAGAAAGACGTTAAATATAGAATAAGCATAAGTAACAAGTTAAATATAGAATATCAAAGGAAAGAAATTAATGTAAAACTACTAAAGAAATATAGTAAATGCAAAATAAGAGAAAACGTCTTTCAAGAAAAACGTTAAATGTAGAATAGCTCGAGCTAAATAAGAAAACAAAAAAAATCACATACTAAATTTAAATTTAGACGTACTTCAGAAAGAATTTAAAAGTACAACTACTAATTAAAGAAGTTAAGTGTACAATAGCTAAATACAGAAATTATTTGTAGATTAGCAGTAACAAACAAACAAACAAAAACAATTACATGCAGAATAGCCGACGAAAGAAGCTCAACATTGACTAGATAAAGAAACACATTCTGTGTAGAAAAGCCTAAACAAGAAGTTACGAGTTGATCAGCTAATGGGAAAACAATTTTAATGCAGAATAGCTAAAGAAAGAAGTTAATTTTAAAATATTTTCAGAAAGAAATGCAACGTAGAATAGTTAACGATAGAAGTAACAACTGTAGAATAGCTTCAGAAAGAAGTTAAAAGTGCAATCGCTAATTAAAGATATTAAATATAAAATACCTAAAGGGGCAGGTTACATGTAGAATAGCTAAATAAAGAAGTTAAATGTAGAACCGATAAAGAAAGCGGTTAAATGTAGCATGGCTAGAGAAAGAAAATAAATATAGAATATACAAGTAAAGTTAGTTGCATATACTTTACAGGATGTGGCAGTACACCCCAGCATGTTTTGGTAGTTCGTGATGTCTAGGCAAGTTTGCGTTCAGTAGTTTGCCGTTGCCTTCTAAACGACCGTCACCCATTAATTAAAATTAAGTTGCATGTCCTTCACAGGACGTAGCAGTCAACCCCAGCATTTTCGCTGTTCGTGATTCCTGAGCAAATTTTACGTTCAGTAGTTTGCCATTGCTTTCTGAACGACCGGCCCCTATACCTTTTAGGAAAAAAGCAGCGCCGCCGTGTTTCGAACCCGGGTATACGGGCTCACAAACCGCGTTCACAAGCTTTTAGCAATAGAGACCGGTATCCATACCATTTCGTAAAAAAAAAAAAAAAAAAACGACCACTACCATATCGCGCTCAGCTGTATTTAGAACGCGAGAATGCGGGATCACGAACTGCGTCCGTATCACTTCTCCACGGAGCCGGCATGGAGACTATAAGTGAATGAAATAATGTTTGGCTGGAGATTTGACATTTGAATAGACAGAATAGTCAATGTTGTATGGTTAATACATCGGTGATGATGATAATGATGATGATGAATGTTGTAGTATAACAACACACACTGACTTACAATGTTCTATGACCAAGCTTGACAAAATGCCGTCTGAATCTCGTGAACACAGATAAAGTTGGCACTCTCGACTAAAGTACTGGGAGCCCACAGGGAAACTTGCGTCCCCTTCCTGGCAATCTAGGTGTCAGACATACGGATGACTCAACTCAGTTTCTAGGTTAGTCATCATCATCATGTGTCAAATACATTATTGTATGGTGTCAATGTATTTAAATATGTGGGTACTTTACTGGCAATAAATAGGGGGTGTATAAAGGTAATTTAATGTACAATAACACAAGATGTGAGTTTAATGTAAAATAGTCCAATAGGGAAATTAAGTATAGTTAAACATAGCAAAGCTAAAGAAAGATGTTAAGTATAGAATAGCTACAAAATGAAGTTAAGTGTAGAATATCCCAAGACATGGGCGTCTCTGTGGCGAAGTGGTCAAGCCGTTTGACTAGGGCTCCGAAGGTTGTGGGTTCGATTCCGGGCCGCGTCCTTCTTTTCACGAGTGAAATTTTTCTGAGACCCCTTTGGGTCGTCGCTAGAGCTAAGTAGTTCGTGCTTTGTGCGACGCTTTCCGCGCTGCGGAAAGAGACCAAGACATATGGAATAAAAACCCGGTGCAATGAAGTCGACTCTGTCGACTTTTAAGCGTCGACTTTATATCCCATGACAGACGTTAAATCTAATATAACGAAAGAGAGAAGTTAGATATCGTATTACAAATAAGGAAGTTAAATGAGGTATATCCAAATAAAGACGTTAAAAGTGGATTAGATAAAATTAGAAGGTAAATATAGAATTACCCGATGAAGAAATTAAATCTAAAACTGCTAAAGAAAGATGTTACATTAGAATAGCTAAGAAAGAAGTTCGATGTAGAATAGCCCACTAAATAAAGTCAAAGTAGAATAGTCAAAGAAATAAGATTAATGTGGAATAAACACACAAACAAGTTGCATGCAGCATAACCCCAGAAAGAGGTTTCATGTGTAACCCCAGATCGAAGTTAAACGTAAAGGTGCTAATGAAACAATTTTAATGTAGAATAGTTTAAGAAACAATTTAAATATACAATTTCCGAGGAAAGACATTTATCGTTGAGTAGCCCAAGAAAGAAGTTGTTTGTAGAGCAGCCAACGAAATAAATTAAATGTAAAACAGTTCAAGAAAGAAGTTAAATGTAAACTAGTTCAAAAAATAATTTGAAAAGAGAATATTCAAGGGAAGACGTTCATTGTAGACTAGCCCAAGAAAGAATGTGCTTGTGGAAAAGCCACAGAAATACATTAAATACAAAATATTTAAAGAAAGAAGTTAAATATGGTATATATAACTAAAGGATTTACATGTAGATTCACTTAAGAAAGACGTTAACATTTATTTTTTTAAACGTAGATAAAAGAAAAACGTAAACTGTCTACAGAAAGAAGATACATTATAACTGCTAAAGAAAGAGGTTACATTTAGAATAGCTCAAGAAACATGTTCAGTGTACGAGGGGGTGTCAAATGAAAACATTAAAAGTGTGATAACAACTACAATAATCATTCCATTGTCTCGTAACCTGTCACTATTGTTGTAAAGAATATCAAGAAGCTTTAGCACGTGACATCACCTGCAGACAAATACGATGCAGTCTAAGGATATTTTAAAGATGGCCAGCTCACTTTTGACATGCACCAAAGAGAAGCATCTTTATGTTATCCGTTTTTGATCAGTGAAGAGGTAAAACAAAGAAATTCATCAGTGAATGAAGACGCATTATGGTCATTTATCCCTGTCAGTCCAACAAGTGAGTGAGTAGAGTAGGAAGTTTCAAAACGGCGTGACTTCTTTGACAGACTGTTGACGACCGTGTCAGGCACACAGAGTAGTGACAACAGAGATGATTGCAGCCGTTGAATGCCTCCTACAGGAAAACCGCGGATTGACTGTTAGTGACATTGACGCAAATCTTGATATCAGTCAAAGTTCATCACACCACATTATCCATGATGTGCTAAAATACCACACAGTGTCTGCAGGGTGGATGCCACGGCAGTTTACTGCAGAATTGAAATAATGACACATTGATGCGTGTAAAGAACGTTTGCAGTGCTTTGAAGCAGAAATTAATGGCAATTGTTACTGGAGATGAAACTTAGATTCTCTATCATGAACCGAAAATGAAGAGAGCAAGCAAGGAATGGCGCCATCCCTCCTCACCGAAAGCAAAGAAGTTTCCCACGCAGTTATCTGCAGGGAAGTTTGTGTTGACTTTCTTTTGGGATGCACGAGGCGTTATTTTAGAGTACTACATGCCAAGAGGAAAACTATCACCAGTTATACGTATATAGATCTTCTCAGGAATCATCTTCGACCCTCAATCTATATATACATATATATATATACATATTTGTAAAATTGTTGATTTTAAACTAACTATATATATATATATAGATAGTTAGTTTAAAATCAACAATTTTTCGTCAAGCACTTCCCCTACTAGTACCAACCCACTCACAAGTGAATAAATGTGATAAGTCTACAGTTTCCTTTTCTGACTCCGGAACCCTTCTATCTACCCTCTACATACGGACCATTAACCCCAGGGCCTCTTCCAAGACAATACACATAGCCTTCAGAAAAGACATGTCAACAATCAAAACGTTTAATGTACACTATAGTCACAGGTATGAACGGAAAAACCTGATAGGAGGGGTGTATGTACAATATAGAGGACAGAGTAGAATAGAGTAAGAGATGATCCCAAGATCATCAGTAGGCTTCATAGAAGATATGTTGTGTGCATCCGCCGAGTAGGTGTCCTAGACTAAACGGGCTCTCTCCCAGCACTGCTGTCTGGACACTTGTGGACTTCCCCTGCCGCAAGCACCCTATGATCATACAATGGAGTTAGCCACAAGGACCTACTATGACTGGACTGGACTAACACCACAACAAGTTTACAAATTGTCACTCCCTGATAAAGTCCCTAACACTGCTTTCCCTAAACAGTCTGTATGGGCGACCCTGAGACCTGAGGTGTCCTTTGGTGACCACCCATAAGAGCGATATCCATTATCCATATTAACTACACTGTTCAAGAAGAAGTCAAGTGTCTAAATACCTCTGGATGGGCGAATTCAGATTTCAGAAGCGTTCCTCAAAGATAGCCATTAAGGGTCGTAGTCTCTCTGAAGTTGGCTATGATGGATCTCGTATGTAATTCTCGACTCTGGCAGATGATTATCATGACAGATATTTCGAACTCAGGACTGACCTGACACCATCTGAGTCAGGTCGTATAATATGGTGTTCATGAGGTATAGGTAGGTATCTGTTGCGTAGCAAAAGACGATCAAGTCCGTTGATCGAGTAAGTATCTTGGCACTCATGTATTCGTCGTATGGTTACTAGATTTAGTGAACAACATTTTATTATCTGTGGTATCTCAATGAGGATAGGTGGCTGTTAACGAAGGCGATGGAATTGATGTGCTCCCAGAGCCATGACTTCACCCAAGCCTGGGTTATCTTTCTGGATCGAGCATGTAATCAAAACCTTCCATCGTAGTATCTGCTTCGTTGTCTAACAAATAACAGGAAACACCTGAACACAGGAACCTTTCACCAGTTCAGCTATAAGTACTGTCAGCTGCATAAATGTCCCGTCTTGACAGTAGGCGCTGGATTTTCTGAGCTTCCGCTCTGGTGGACCGATCTAAGGTTTCTGCGGACAACATGTCTATTTCTCAAAATGTGTACTAATCTCGATGCCCGGGGAAGTTGTGTACCACAGAAAATGTCATGTTCGGCGTGAATCATGAATTCTCTCCACGTGGAATCATTCCTTGTTCACTCACTGGGTTTTCTGGGTGCGTACTGCGATCTCCAACTTACTATTCTAGTCGGTTTGGGAACATTCCTGACATAACAATTCAGGCCGACTTTCCCCAAGTTATTATTAGCTCGGAAACCTCCCTGTTACGCGAAGTATTTCATTCGGGGATTCCCTCCGCGAACAACAGCTCGGTTTGGGTAACATGTGACACATCGCTTTGTTGTGGAACATTAGCATAATAAATGATCGGGATTACAAGAGACAGACAGAACACCGTGGAATGAATGCATGGGGCCATTCAGCGACACAGAGACTGAATGTAGCAGTAATGTGCAACATCTACTCAACATATGCTCGGAACCCGGACTAAATATAGGAAATAGGTTTTTCCAACATCGTCGTAGCCACACCAAAACCTGGTATTAATGAAATGACATAGATCAAGCATCCCAAATTGACTTTATTCGACTTAGAAAATCAGACAGAAGACTTCTATTAGATTCAAAGCACTCCCAATTACAGACGTTGGTCCTGGTCACAAACCAGTCCTAATAAAAAGGATTTCAACATAAAGGAAATTAAGAAACAAAAAGGTAACAACACATGTCATAAAGTATAAGAGGCTACAAGAAAATACGGTTAAAGATGAAAAAAACTACATAAGAACATCCCTGATGACTACTCAAGCGTAGGTAAGGAATGGACAACTTTCAAGACTGCCATGCTCGACACACAGAAAAATAAATGTGGAACAAAGAAAGTTGGGCACGACATAAGATTAAAACACCTTGGTGGAACAACGAAGTTAAAAAGATTGCATAATTTAAAAAAAAAAAAACAATAAAAAAATAAAAACAAAAAAGGTAGCGTTCTAGAGATGGACCACAAGTAAATCTGACCAAGAGTATGTTAATTCTAGAATGGCACGACGAAATGTCAAACGAACAATTAGAACATCTAAATATGAATCCTGGAGAGAATATCGTGAACAGATGGCGACTCTTAGCAAAGATTACCCAAGAGAATGTTATAAACGTCTCAATACAATGAGAAACATAGATGCATGATACAATCCAACCACCATCATCAACAGCAAAAGATGTGTACACATATTTAATTCACAATAAAGACTAGCAAGGTGGGCAAAATACTTTTAAGAACTACTTCCACACATAACAGAACTTCTACTCCACACATAACATCGAAAACTCAGATGAGAAAATTACGTTTTTGCTGGAGATCAAGCGATTTGCAGAGACATGATCACCTAGGCTAGTTGGTTAATCAGTTGATGATGATGATGATGATGATGGATGTTGTACTATAAAAACATACGTACAATCTGCTGTTAGATTATGATCCATAGCTTTCCGTGATGTGTTGGTACAGGCACAACGCTTACAGCCATTCATATAGTACTCGGAGAGCGCGGGATGACACATGTCCCCATCCTGGCAATCTAGGAGTCAGATATACAGCTCAAACAACTCAGTTTGTAAGTTAGTCATCATCATCACGTGCCGATTACATTATTGGTTTGTGCAGCAACATGTCCATGTATTTAGTTATGTGAGTATTTTACTAGCAGAATGTGGAAAATGTATTAACGAAGTCAAATGTAGAATAGCCGAAATATTGGCATCCTTTCACAAGATGAAGAATATTATCTGCAATTTATCATTGTCACGTGAGGCGTGAAAAACAGTGTTTATGTGGTTCTTAATTGTAAATTTACTGGTAGTTTCCTGCTATGTAGTGGGTGATGTGATATCGCCATCACAATGTGTAGGCTCACACAAGGAGGAATAGGTGATCAGTTGTTCCCTCACTTTGACAAGCGACGAGACCAGTCGTGGAATCAGAGTCCCACCATGTCGACGAAATAAGTTCAATATATAATAGATAAAGAAGCACGTTCAATGTATAATAGCCCATGCAAGAAGATAAGAGTTGAACAGTTAATGGAAAAACAATGTTATGCGGAATAGCTAATGAAAGAAGTTACATTTAGAATAGTTCCAGAAAGACGTACAATGTAGAATAGCCAAAGAAGGAAGCAAAAACGGTAGAAAAGTTTCTAAAAGACGTTAAATGTGCAATTGATATTTAAAGAAGTTAATTATATATTTGAACTGAGCTGAGATTCTAAGGACTCAGGCTTGAGTTAGGAATAGAACGGAGCACTTTTGGGTTACACCCGTGTGCCGTGATGATGATCTGTCGGCTAAACTAAATTAAACTAAACTTCTTCTTTCGTTCGCTTGAAATATGTCTATAACTGCATTATTGTCTCTTGTATGAATCTAACATCTTTTTTAGTTCAATCAGCGGTCCATAAGAGTTTACTTTCAATGTTGTCTCTCTAGGCCAGAATGTTTTCCTGGATACATTGTAGTTTGGGCAGTCCTGGAGTATGTGCTCTACTGCCTGCGACGCCAAACCACATGTGCACATGGCTGAGTCACCAATCTTGAATTGTGTATACATTTGATGGCGTAATCTATTTTATCCTCTTCTGAGGTGCAGGATAATGACTTGTTCTGGTCTGTTCATAACGTGGTAGTCGTCTTGACTAATGTTTGGTGGCCTTCTGACTGATTTTATCATTCTTTTCTTTTGGTGGAATGTAATGAAGACATCAGGCTGTTCTTATTTTGCTCCTTCCACAGCCAATCGATCTGCTCTGTCGTTTCCGAGTACTCCACAGTGGTATGGTATTTACTGTATGGTGACCTTATGATGACTGCTAAGTTCAGAAAGTAGTGTCCTTAGAACTGGCAATTTCTCAGCCAGGAGCGCCTCTAGTGCTGATTTTGTATCTGTCAATATAACACCACAGGTTGTGTACCATGGCTGGTATTTAGTAATTTCTCTGTTACTATGTTGATTTCCTCAATTTCAGCATCATGGTTATGGCAGTAGTTTAAAGTTGGAACTCTGGCCGTGTCCATGCTATTATTTGGGTATTCTATGTACACTCCCGCTCCATCATTTCTAACAGCATTTTCTAGAGGTCCTGTGGGTATTCGTCATCAAGGAAGCTGAGAGTGGCTGTCCTGCGCTGTACACTGTTCTGTCCTTCCTTGTTAAATATTCCTCTCACTTTTCACTGGATTTGAAGTGATAGCCTATGGTCTTCTTTCCATGGAGTTCGCTCTGTAATAGTTGTCATGTGGATACCAACTGTGGGCAGATCGGTGGTTTCTCTGCAGTGTCGTTTGGCCTGGTGGATAAAACTACTTCTTTTCAACCGCCCCATAGTGAAGTTTTCAAATCGGTTCTTCATAGGGTGGCCTGGCAAGCTAAGGAACTTTTCTGTAGTGTTTTCGTATCTCTGCGCTCTCTCAGTGCTTGTGTCCGCCCCATTTTTTCCATTGCTACTAAAGGGGTTGATCTCATCCCTCCTGTGGTGACTCTAAGAGCTTGATTTTGCACCTTGTCTAGCTTTTGTAGTGTGGTTTTTTTTATGCTGAACACCACGCAGTTGACCCGTATTCCAGGTGTGGTCGTTTGCTCTGTTGCTAAACTTTGCTAATTATTTTCCCACTGGCTCCCCATGTGGTTCCACTTACCTTCCTCAGGATGGCTATTTTCCGTCTGGCTTTTGCTACTGCCATTTTTATGTGTATCAGCCTGTCATCAAATGTTACTCCTAGGTATGTTGGTTCTTTATCTTCTCTTAGGGGTGTTCCATTTATCTGGATGATTCCTGCCTTTTGTTTCGGAGAGATGATAAATAAACTGGTTCTGCGCTTGTCAATGTTTATGCTGGCACACCATATGTCCGCCCAAGCAACAAATGTATCTATATCTCTTTGTAGCGATATTGTGGCCACTGATTTATGTTCATTTGTGCTCCACAAAACCAGGTCATCGGCATACATTGCCGCTTTAATTCCATCCGGTAGATTAGCAACAAGATCATTGATGAAGATTAGAAAAAGTTTGGAGGACAAGACTCCACCTTGGGGAACACCGTGACGCAAAAGTACTTTCATGCTCTTGAGTCCGTCTATCTGTACTCGGGCTTTTCTGTTGTACAAGTATGCTTTCACCCATTTGTACATTCTACCAGTGACTTTACAGTTTCTTCATCAGACCTTCTTTCCAGGCTTTGTCAAAGGCTTTCTTCAGATCTATCCATGCCGCAAGCACCAGCGTCTTCTCTTGAAATCCATCCTCAATTTCTTGAGAGAGGTAGATTGTCTGATCTTCCGTAGAGTAGCACGGCCTAAAGCCAGCCTGTTGTGGCACAAAGATGTTTTCACTTTCAATGTGCCACTGTAGTCTGTGATTGATGACGCGCTCCATTGTTTAGCAGATACAGCTCGTGGGGCTAACTGGTCTGTAGCTGGAGGTAATGGTACAATCCTTCCCTGAATTTAGGAGGGGTATCATGATTGCTGCTCTTCAAAGACTAAAACAACTGAATAAATTATGGAATGGGATAGACAGAACTACAATATTTCGATTTTTAAGAGCATGCATCTTTCCCATTGCAAAATATGCCTTTGAGACCTGGGCACTTACTAAACAAGCTGATCAGCGCATAAATGCCTTTAAATATAAATGTTATAGACGAGTTCTAAGAATATCTTGGATAAAGAAAAGAACAAATGCATCCATACTTCAAGAGCTGAAAATTGAAGAAGGTTGGCTATTAAAGACGATAAAACAAAGAAAATTGAAATATTTTAGTCACTTGAAACGTCATGAAAGTCTGGAGAGAACAATAATGGAGGGGTATATGTCTGGGAAGAGAGGAAGAGGAAGGCCAAAGAGAAGGTGGGTGCAGGATGTGGCGGATGATCTCCAGATGGGTGTCTCGGACGCGGGGCATCTTGCTTATGATCGAGAGGTTTTCCGGAAGGTTGCTTTGGGAGCGAATATCTGCAAAGGAAATGCTACTGAATGAATGAGTGAATGAATCATGTTGTTTCTCTCCAGGCTTGTGGGAAAATGCTTAAGTTCCAGGTGTTATTGAAGATCTGTAACAACCTTGCTTTGACCTCTGTTCCTAGGTTCCTGATCATTTCATTGGTGACTTTTTCATTTTCATCTTTGATATGGCTAGCTTCAGTTCACTGATTGTGATAGGTGCCTCCATAGCCTCATGTAGGATAGCATTATGTCCTGAATGTTGCCATTTTTCTCGAATCTCTTTTGGTTTCTCTGGACTAATTTACATATTGTTATCTTGTGCGAATGAGTCCGCAAAATGGTCAGCTGCTTGCTTTCCTGTTAAGATGTTTCCGTCTTTATGTAGTGCAATATTTGAATTTCTCCCTGTGCCCTCATCGTTAAGCTGTTTTATTAGCTTCCAAAAATTCCTGGTGTCTCTTTCAAAGCTCAGCGACTCCGTTTTCTCCTGCCAGCTTTTCAGTCTAGCCTCCAGCTGGGATCTTTGAAATTTGGCTTTTGCGTGCCGATATTTATTGTAATGCTCTTGGCACGTCACAGTGCAAATGGCGGCACCCATGAATTGAGTAGCTTTTCAGCAGCATTAATACAGTTTTCGAGATGAAGAGATGATTTGCCAAAGTTCAATTTTTCCATTTCTGATACATCAATATGTGGGTGTTTGCGTTTGGGATCTGGAACGTGTATAAATGGCCTCACTGACCTGTTCTCCTGTACATCAGGTGTATGTATAAATATTGCGTTGCAATCGAGGATAGCTTATTTACGTCACGTTACTAATGGCGGCACCCATCAATTTAAAATTTCCAAGTAATATTCTTAGTTTTGTTATTATAATAAAAGGAAAATATCTCACTATTCTAATGGCCGTGGCCATCGGCAGGGAAAAAAAGATCTGGAGACATTACACATCCCTGTCTCATAACTCTCTTAATAGGCTGATATTGTCATAGTTCGTGTGTCGATCAAGACCACAGTCTGCTCTAGCAAAGGAAATGTGCTGAAGACGGATGCCAGCCAGGAGGCGCACCACAGTAATCAGGCTGCCACGCAATCGCGCTAAGAAATATGTCGACTACTGTTAAACGTTATTTTGCTCGCCCTGATTTGGACCCCCAGGCCCTATGCATCGAAAGGGTCCAACCACAACTACTGGAGGTCCTTCTCAGATGTCCTGTGGAGCCAGGGGGGGGGGGGGCTGACAGTAGAGCGCCTGACCATACCAAACAAAGACTTAAAATAATGCACTGGAATGCAGAGGTTGTCAACAACAAGTACAAAAAAAAAAGGAATACAAATAGAAAACATTTGCCCAAGAAAATGTAGGCGTATGTTGCTTGCAAGAAACTCACCTCAACGAAAATATAGCCTTCCAAATCAGAGGTTACCGGTGTTACCGATCTGACTGAAGGCACAGGCGAAAGGGTAATGACCCTTGTCAAAAATAACATCACTGCTTCACAAATTGAAGTTTACATGGAAGGGGTTGAGTATCAGACAATTAAACGTAAGACAGACAATACAGATCTTGACCTAATCAATCACTACTGTCCAAAGGACCGCCCACAGGCACTAGACACACTACCGTTAAAAGAAAAAAAAAATTATTGTGTGTCGCGATTTCAACAGTCACTCGCAGAGCTGGGGATATGATCACATAGACCAGAGAGGAGAGAGACTGGAAGACTGGCAGGATGAGAATAGATTCATCTTGATTAACAAGCCGTCTGACCCACATACCTTCTACTCGAGATCATGGCACACTACAACGACATCTCACCTGGTTTTTCATTCGTCAGACCTGGAGTGGAACATTAAACGATATGTTAGGAAATAGCTAGGTGGCAGTGATCATCGGCCAGTCTTTCTAACTGTAGAAAATGAGCTTGTAAGTGAAAGCAGCACCCTCTCAAGGTGGAACTAGAAAGCAGACTGGGCAATGTACAGGCATCGCACCAGCATATTAGTTAGACACCTCAACATTGAGAGGGTGTAGCATAATTGCTAACCACCATTATTCAGTTAACAAGACTACAAGCCAAGAAGAGGAGACAATATGAAACAATTGACTACACAACCGCAAACTGGAACTAGGACTTAAAAATTTAACGCACTATCAAAACTGGAACAGCACAAGTGACAGATGACGTGGATTCTTAGAAAGATTTCATCAGGCAAAGCTCAGGAGACCATTGGACAAAACAGACATGTGACACCACTTTCGCGCCAACGCCTGTTTAGCATATGTTAATAGCGCACTTCTCCCTAAAACATGTCTGATGAACAGACGTGAAAGAAAGTGTGACCGTTTTCCAAATAAGGACGGCAGAATGTCTGGATCCCAGGTGAGCTTGTTAGTCCTTAGATTGAAATAACCAGATGTATCAAGTCTCAAGTAATGGTATCCAGTGTTTGTATTGTCAATTGAAATGTATTATTATTAATTACAACCTCTGAAATGTAAATATGCTCGACTGTAGATTCTGACGACGCAGAGCCGTTCCCGGGCAAACTGACACTCTAATACTCTCTTCGATGAAACTGCAATCTCTGATATTCTTAAAGATAATTATTAACTTTAGGAAGTGCATAATAATACTCCATTCTATTCTGAACAACTGTACGAAGTGATGATTCTAAAGCAATCTTGTGCATTTCACCAGAAACACTGCTAAAAATGCTATCACTATCTACAGCTAAATGACAGTTCGTGTACTAGAATAAGTGCCTTGTTATAAAACAGACTTATCTATGCCTATTTACAATCTAGAAGGCTGAGTGAGAAATCCAATCTTTTCTTTCTGCTTCATCTATTGAATAGATAGGGTTTGAAGGATAAATATTTATATTTATGTCAAATTTTAATGAGATAAGAGCACTCATGAACTGCATTACATCAGAAAAGTTGTGCTTCGCGGAACTCCATCACACGAAGTGAACTTAACTCATTACTCAACATAACTTAAAACACAACACCACACCACTCAACACCATTCAACACCACACAACCCAACACTCAACACCACAACAACAACAGATAATGAGAGAGAGTTATTAGACACAGAAGAAGAAGAAGTTGGTTATATGGGAAAACACAGAGAATTATTTATACACACTATAAACACTATTGAGTGGAAGAAATGTTATAAATGTATGTCATTTATTTACATGCATCTTGACACATTCCCACTCTTGTCACTGTCTTACTGTACACGTCTCACTGACCCCAGGTCCAATGAGAACTTACATACAGCAGGAACCAGTTGATACAAGGCGTACACAGTGTGATAAACTCTGACCACCCCAAATTAACCCAACACGAGATTAGAGAAAAAAGGAGGGGAGGGGAACTAGTTCCTATTTCAAGAATTTAGATTTCTTCCGACCTACTTCTAGAATATTGTATTGGGAAGATTGTATATATTTATGTGAATTTTAAACAGTGATCTTGGTGGCTACCAACAACCACCCAACACATCAGCAAATTAACCACATAAATCAGACCTGAAAGAGGGAAGCCGAGAGAAAGAGATGAACCACAAGTGAGATGGAGGATGACTTGGCCATGAGCAGAGTATGGGGATGCCTTCAGAGGAGCTATACGGGTATACCTGAAGTGGATCCATCAGTCAATGGACCCTGGCTTACCAAATCTTCCAGTCACCAGGTTACATTTTTCATTGGTACACACCACAAACAAATTTCAGGAAACTGATGTTTAATTGTTGATTCATCATCTTCACACTTAACTAGTACAACATCAACATGTTTACCATGTTTTCACACTTGTTGACATCTCATGTATTGATGCGTGTTTATTGATGGTCTGTAATATTGGTCCTATATGCATGTTTCTAATTTATTTTGTGTACACCACAATAGAAATGTACATGACAGGCCGGAAGACACAGGCCCATTCAATAAATAATTACTTGGAATTGATCTTATGTTGATTATTAGTTCAACCTATCTGAAATTCACCATCTTCTTTGTACATCATGTTGTCAAGATCTATTGTGACTTGTTATGTGTTTAATTGTTTAAAACCAAATTAACTCATGAAGGAATTAAATTGGGAGAGACTCAAGGTCTATCAACTGCTCAATATCCATGCTTTCTTAACATAAATCAGGCTGAGAAGATTCTCCAGACTTTCCTCAGATTTGATCAACAAAAAGGGGGGCTCAGAGCTAAAAGAATCCTTGGAGAAGGGGCAGATTCCCAGTTAGTACTTAGCATTCTCACCAGGGCCATAATCTATATCTCCTAGACTACTTAATAGAACGAGGCCTGCAGATAACTCGAGGGTCATATTCTGGGGTTATTGAAGATAGAAGAGGAGGGGGCCCAACTTCTTTTATTAGAAATGGGGCATGCACCAAAGTGATTTCCCACTCCCTTCAGAATATATGACAGAGCGACATACATAAAATAGTTGAAGTGTTTGGGAAATGCATACTACAGGCAGCACGAGAAACAGTACCTAGGGAGCCCGTAAACATTATAAACCCTACTGGAGTAGTGAACTGGAACAGTTGCATGATGATGTAGAAGTGTGTAGAAGGTAAGCAGAGGCTAACTAAACTAAACTAATAGCTATAGAACAACGTATATGAAGAATAGCCGAAGCAAAAATTCTAAGAAGAATTTCTCAAGAATAAAGATAAGCGTTGAATCTTATATATAAAAAAGGATGTGCGTATCTCCGTATGTCCTTTATACGCTCGCGAACGGCCCATCCGATTGAGATGAAATTTTCTACACGCCTTCCTTTCATTCCAGAGATGCCAACTGTGATATTTTGTTAGTGTGAAATCGCCTGCTTACTCAGTATTATTTCATTTTTCATTTTTCATCATAATTTCATATATTTCAGGGGACCTAACTCTGTAAAAGTTATTTCAAGGGGCATAACTTTTCTGTATAACTTATAGTCATATTGTGGCATTGTTTTCAAAGATTTATAAACTCTTTGTCCATAGTTATGTACCGGCATATGAGTTATAATAAATAATGATACAATCTGTAAGGCATTTTCAAAGTTTTCATAAAAATAATGCACAATGCATAACATTGTAACTCATCTTTTTTTGCTTAAGAAGTTACTGTAGTCATGCAGGTGATTAGAAAGAGTTTTCATTAAAAATAATGGATGGTGTGTGGAAGGACGTTCTTTATGAATTTAATGAAGCCGGACAGGGTCAGGCAGACAGATAGACAGTCGGGAACAGGAACTTATATGACTACTTATATAAATTAAATGAGATGCTTCACACCAGGAGCTGTGCGATGCCGGGCCAGGTCAGACAGACAGACAGACAGACAGACATATAGTCGGTAACGGGAACGGGAACTTATATGACTACTTATATGAATTAAATGAGATGCTTCCCACCAGGGACTGGGCGAAGCCGGGCAGGGTCAGGCAGACAGATAGACAGACAGATAGACAGACAGATAGACAGACGGGAACTTATATGACTACTTATATGAATTAAATGAGATGCTCCACATCAGGAGCTGGGCAATGCCGGGCCGGGTCAGACAGACAGACAGACAGACAGACAGACAGACAGACAAACAGACAGACAGACAGACAGACAGACAGACAGACAGTCAGTCGGTAACGGGAACGAGAACTTATATGACTACTTATATGAATTAAATGAGATGCTCCCCACCAGGGTCTGGGCGAAGCCGGGCAGGGTCATCTAGTAGATAATAAAATAATATAGTTTAGTTAGTCTTAGTTAGTCTTTCCTCTGGAGCCGAAGGCGGCGCATAGGGCAGAAGTCCTGACTCTCCATGCTTGGCGGTTCGCTGCTACCTGTTGTAGATCTTGGATGTTCACTTGGCCATTGAATGAGCCTTCTCTAATGATGGTTCTACGCAGGGTCTCTCTTGGTCTTCCCCGTTTTCTTTTCCCTACCGGTGACCATAGTGCATAATATAGTGCAGAATAGCTAAAAACAAGAGTTTAACTTTAGAATAGTCTCAGAAAGAAGTTTAATGTAGAATAGATCAAGAAATAAGTTAAGTGTAAAATAGATAATGGGAAAATAATATGTAAAGAAAGAAGACACATTTAGAATAATCAGAGAGATAAGTGTAATGCAGAAGAGATAAAGAAACAAGTTAAATGTCGAAGGGCTCAAGGTAGTAGTCAGGATTGTGGCCTCATTATGAATAGAGAACAACTGGAACATAATGTAGCAGTACAACATTTTGAACCGACAGATAAACAAAGACAAGCAAAGATAGAAGATTCAAAACAACACTTAATAATGGCATGGAGACTACAAGTGGATGAAATAATATGTTTCGCTGCAGAATAACAATTTGATGAGACATGGTCGCCTATGCTAGTTGGTCAATGAAGCGATGATCATGATGATGACGTCTGTTGTAGTATATAAACACGCACTGACTTACCACGTTCTATAAAGACGCTTGTCATATTGCCATCTGAATCTCGTAAACACTGGTGAAGTCGGCAGCCTCGAATAAAGTAGTGGGAGTCCACAGGGTAACATTTGTTCCCATCTTGGCAATCTAGGTGCCATACATACAGATGACTCAACTCAGTTTATAGATTAGACATCATCATCATCATGTGTCAAATGCATTATTGTCTGGTGTAAATGTATTTAAGTATTTATGTACTTTAACAGCAGCAAATGGAAGATGTATTAAAGCAATTAAATGTAAAATAACACAAGATTGGAGTTAAATGTAAAATAGACCAAGAGATAAATTAACTAAAGTTAAATGCAGAATAGTTAAAGAAAATGTCAAGTGCATAATAGCTCTAAAAAGAAGTTCATTGTAGAATATCCCAAGAAAGAAGTTAAATGTAATATAACAAAAGAGAGAAGTTAGATAACATATAAAAAATAACGAAGTTAAAGGTAGAATAGCTAACTAAAGAAGATAAATGTGGATTAGCTACAATTAAAGGGTAAATATTGAATAACCCTCAGAAAGAAGTTAATTCTGCAACTGCTAAAGGCAGATGTTACGTATAAAATAGCTTACGAATGACGTTAAATTAGAATAGCTAAGAAATTAGCCTTTAGCAAGATGAAAAACATACTCTACAATTGAAAGATGTCAATTTAAACGAGAAAAAGAGTGTTGATGTGCTACACAGAACCTGTCTTTTGTGTGGATGTGAAACTTAATGTGGATGTGATTTAATTTTACACGTGCTTGTCATGGCAAATGTAGATGTGATTTAGTAGAACTGCGGTGCTGCCTAAGTTAGTTCATATTGTAAAATTAGTCCTAATTAATTTAGGCAGTAGCATGGTTGAAACTAGCTAGAGTAGTGAAGTGTTGATAAGCTCTACTAGTTGAGAATTGAGTAATGGGGGATAATTGGGATCTTCCAGTGGGTGCTCCCTGGTGGGCGGGGTTCCGCATTCTGTTTGTTGTTTTTTTTTCTTCTTGTCTTGGCCTGATGAACACCAATGTGTTGAGTTCATCTGTCCCTGACAGAGTTAGGTTCACTGTATTTTTCTGAGCAAGGCCGATGGCCCACGATCATCTAAGAAGGATCAGTGACGGGGAGGCTATCACCAGTTGTGTTATATATTTTACAGGTTCCCTCTGGTTGGGATGAAGAACACAGAACCATTGAAAAATCAGATCCCGGATAATTTTTGGTGCAGGAAGATTGGCCAGCAACTTTCTCAATGGGCCTATCCTAGAAGAAGTTGATAAACATTGCTCGGTGGAGCTGAATGGTATAAGTATCCCACAGGATAAATATTGAGAACATTACTAAGAAGATTTCACACTACCTATGGATTGCGACATAGTAATGGGTTTTGATTTTCATACCATTCGTGAATATACCAGTGATGATGGATGTTCAGTCCACTTATTACTAGAACAGTAGGGATTGATGTTCACCTTACAAAACATTGGAGAGTGGTTGTTCCACGTATCAAAGAACTCATAACATTAAGAGGTTCTCTGGAAAATTAAGAGATCTATTTGAGTCTAGATACAATGACGGTTTTAAGAGTGAAAACTGTAGAACATTTCGCAAGAAGGAAAAACGTCATGTTCATGGGACAGTGTTCCACTTTTCAATGGGCTGGAATTGTGTGGTCTCAGTTTCTATAAACTATTAGGAACAGTTGTTTTTTTGTTAGGAACAAAACTAGAATCATTCCCAGACTGTAGATTTGAACGGGAATCAGACCTCATGGTTATCAAAGCTCCTGGAGGAGGACATGTCTGGAGGGAGAGACGCGGCATTTGGTGAGGTCCATTGTGCTGATTCTTGTGATGTTGTGAAATCCTTGCCATGATGAGCTTTGTAGTCTGACCTCTACATTTACATTAGAATACACAACACACATTTTCTTCGCATACACGTCTCACGTACATTACACTTTTTCTTTTAATAAATTAATCTTTATTAATTGTTAGAAGCAAGAGTTGTTGAATTTGTTGCGTTGGGGAAGAATGAGAGGGGGCATAGTACGACATTGAGAGAGGGAGAGAGAGAGAGAGGAAAAAGTGTCCATGAACCGAAGGAGGGTGTTGGACGGAAGCTAGTGGATTCTCCAGCATATTAAAAAGGGGTAAAATATAATGTGGGTGTTGACTCCCTTCACTCCAGGGACGAAACTTTAAAGTAAGACACGACATTATTGGGGGCTCGTAAACGTGACCTTTGGACAGCGGGATCTCTTGCAGGCGGGATCCTTTGACAGTGGGATCTTCTGAAAACGGGGTCTTTTGACACGGGATCCTTAGTTATAGGACGGAGATATCAAATTAGAGAATCCAGCTAGAGTGAATGTGGATAGGGGTTAAGACACATATCTTACCTGTTCACACTTCACACTTCTGCATAGGTCTGTGGTCCTGATTCTACTCTTGTCACTGAGTGATTGTGTTGTGGTGTGCTGGGTGTGGTAAATATATGGTTATAGTACTTGTTCATATATCTATATATTATTTTGCAGTTAAATTGTACTCACCCTGTTAGCTTACCTCTCTGAAAAATGGCCACTCCTAAACTAACCACGGCAGAACTAAGGGCAAAGGGGGAAGAAATGAGATTGTCGGGTTCTGCACTAACAAATTACATACAGGAGGTGGAGAGAGAGTATCGTCAAGCAGAAAGAGAAGATCGAAAGTCTGAGTTGGAAATGAGAAGGATGGAGATGGAACAAGAAGCTAGGAAATTGGAAGCAGAGCAAGCTGCGAGGAA
The DNA here is from genome assembly GCA_963921405.1 of Cepaea hortensis. Taxonomy (NCBI): domain Eukaryota; kingdom Metazoa; phylum Mollusca; class Gastropoda; order Stylommatophora; family Helicidae; genus Cepaea; species Cepaea hortensis. Next base: position 81,618,397 of record OY992888.1, read on the forward strand.
ACTTGAAGCTCAGCAAGCCACTAGAAGGCTGGAATTTAAAGCTATGCAAGCAGCTAAGAAATTTGAAGCTGAGCAAGCAGCTAAGAAACTTGAAGCTGAGCAAGCAGCTAAGAAATTTGAAGCTGAGCAAGCAGCTAAGAAACTGGAAGCTCAACAAGAATCTCAGAAAATGGAGCACGAGTACCGAATGCGGGAACACGAGCTGAAGAGGCATTCTAGTGGGGAAACTGAGGGAGCAGTGGGAGGTTCCTCTCTCTCTGGCTCAACAGCAGTAGGTGGGCATAGTTATCATGCTATGAAGCTCCCTCTAGCGATCTACGAAGAGGACAAAGAGAAGATTGACCAGTACCTTCAACGCTTCGAGGCCATGTCCGTTGCTATGGGTCTGGAGCGTAACAAATGGAATCTCAAGCTATCCCAGGGATTACGCGGGACCGGCTACGAGGTTTATTCTCGCCTGCCACCAGGACATGAGAACAATTATGACGAATTGAAGACGGCTCTGCTAAAACGATTCGAGGTTACGTCACATACCTACCGAAAAAAAATTTCAAGCAGCGAAACGAGAACCGGGGGAGTTGTTTGCCGCCTACAGTTTGCGTCTAAAATCCTATCTCCATAAGTGGATGGATTTGGCTGGGTTCGCACATGACTATGAGAGTCTGGAAGAGCTTATGGTGGTCGACCAGCTGAAGAAGCAAATGTCGAAACCTCTCAGGACGTTCCTGGGAGAACAAGGAGCGGAACGTATTGACCTCGTGACAAAATTAGCAGAACGGCTCATCGAGGTACATGGGGAGGAAGGGGAAAAGTAGGAGGTATTTAGGGTGTTTCACTCTAACCACATACATACCAGCCCTTACCATCCTCAAGCCAATGGACAAGTAGAGCGTTTCAACGGCACGTTGATGACAATGCTCAGGAAACTGGCACAGGAAAAACCTGATAGGTGGGATGAATATATCCCAGCAGCACTCTTTGCCTATCGGGAAGTTCCTCATGGCTCAACAGAACTACCACCGGCTACGTTGCTGTTTGGTCGTCCAATCAAAGGACCGTTGGAAGCCATGTTGAGGAGTTGGACTGAAGAGGGGACGTCAGAAGAAGTGATCTCTTCCTATAAATACGTGGAGGAACTGAAAGAAAAACTCCACAAGGGATGGATTCTGGCGAATCAAAACTTGAAAAAGGCCAGAAAAAGACATGAGGCTTACTACAACCGTAGGTCTAAAGACATATCTCTAGAGGTGGGAGACAAAGTCTTGTTGCTACTCCCAACGGGAAACAACAAACTGGAGATAGGTTGGCAAGGACCATTTCCCGTGGAAAGGGTCATATCCAGAACCAACTATCAGATCCGGATCCGGGAAAAGTCGAAGATTTTCCATATCAATCTCTTGCGGAAATACGAAGAGAAATCCGGAGACAAGGCAGCTTACCTCATGGCAATGGCAGTTGCAGTGGAGACGGAAGTGGGAACCAACGAGGGCAGGGAATATCCCTTGGTACACCAGGAAACCTATAGGGGTGTGCAGGTGAACCCTGATCTGACCGCCCAGGAGAGGGAAAAGATAACCCAGGTTCTCAAGTCTCATAAGGGGATACTGACTGAGAAACCAGGACGAACGAGGTTGGTGGAGTTCGAGATGACTTTGACCACTCAGGAACCTGTTCGCCAAAAGGTTTACCCAGTGCCATTCTCTAAAGAAAAGGCCCTGGAGGAGGAAATACAGAAACTTCTGGAGGATGACGTGATTGCGCCATCCACATCCCCTAACAATGCGGGGGTAGTTTTATTACTCAAACCAAGTGGAGAACACCGGTTGTGTATAGATTACCGACATCTGAACAGTCATACACAATTTCAGGTGGAACCATTGCCGAATCCAACTCAGTTATTCGCTAGGCTCCATGAGGCTCTGTACTTTTCAAAGGTGGATCTGAGTCGGGGGTACTATCAGATACCAGTCAAACCGGAGATTCGACCACTGTTGGCTTTCAGTACACCCAGTGGACACTACGAATTCAAGGTCATTCCCTTTGGACTCAGCAATGCACCTAGTGTGTTTACACGCATGATGAGGACTTTATTAGATCCTTTACAAGATCCGGCCATCATCTCATTCATGGATGATATTATGATTTCCAGTGACAGCTTGGATAACCACTTGCAATCCTTGGAGAGAGTGTTTAATAGACTCAAGGAAGCAGGGCTTACCGCTCGTCCAACCAAGTGCATGATTGGTTACCAGACTCTGGAATTTCTAGGTCACACAATCACTCCGGGACACATTGTCCCAGAAGAGAAGAACCTGGAGAAAATCAGAAATGCACCAAGGCCAAAAACGAAGAAGGATGTGCGATCTTTTCTCTCGTTGTGTATCACTGAACTGGGAGCTCTATTGACGGAAACCTTGAAAAAGGAATTCCCGGACCAAATCATTTGGACACCAGAATGTGAGACTCTCTATAGTCAGTTAAAGGAGGCCTTGGTCAGCAAACCTGTATTACAGCTCCCTGACCTTTCCAAACCATTTGTGTTGAGAACGGATGCGAGTGGGATTGGGATTGGGGCAGCAGAAAGGAAAAGACGATGCTTCGGTTTTGAAACCAGTGGCATAAGCAAGTAAGAAACTTCTTCAGGCTGAGAGGAATCATTCGACCGTCGAGAGAGAGTGCTTGTCTCTCGTATGGGCTGTGCAAAAATTCCAGCCCTATTTGTATGGAGTTAAGTTTCGGGTCCAGTCGGATCATCAGCCCCTGATGTTCCGGGCTACTTCTCAGAAGCTCAACGCCCGTTTGATGCAGTGGTCCTTGTTACTTCAACCCTACAATTTCACAGTAGAGTATATTCCTGGGAAGGAATATGTTGGAGCGGACTTTTTGTCAAGACACCCAGCTCCTGAAGAAGAGGAATGAATCATCTGGATGGAACTCACAGTGGAGAAGAGTGAGATGGACTACTCTCTTAAGAGGGGGCCTATGTCATGAAAATCACAGTGGATTAACCAGATGATGATAATACAGACAGTCTTGTTCACGACGTGTTTTCAAGGCCACACTTCTTTTTAACCGGTACATGACTCTGATCATGAGCTTTGTAGTCTGACCTCTACATTTACATTAGAATACACAACACACATTTTCTTTGAATACACGTCTCGCGTACATTACACTTTTTCTTTTAATAAATTAATCTTTATTAATTGTTAGAAGCAAGAGTTGTTGAATATGTTGCGTTGGGGAAGAATGAGAGGGGGCATAGTACGACATTGAGAGAGAGAGAGAGAGAGAGAGAGAGAGAGAGAGAGAGAGAGAGAGAGAGAGAGAGAGAGAGAGAGAGAGAGAGAGAGGAAAATGTGTCCATGAACCGAAGGAGGGTGTTGGACGGAAGCTAGTGGATTCTCCAGCATATTAAAAAGGGGTAAAATATAATGTGGGTGTTGACTCCCCTCACTCCAGGGACGACACTTTAATGTAAGACACGACAATGGAGTTCAAACGATTTGCCAGACATGATCGCCAATGCTAGTTGGTTAATCAGGTGATGATGATGACGATGAATACAGCAGTACTAAAACATTTAGTTTATGATCCACGGTGTTGTGTGATGCGTTGGTACAGACATAACGCTCACAGCAATTAATATGGCACTCGGACCCCACGGGATAACATGTGTGTCTGTCAGAAGTGGGTGAAGTACTTTCCCGAACGCTGTCCGGTGAGCATCCATTGATTTAGAATTCCGGACTGAGACGACAATTTGTCAGGAACGCAGGGGTCGCTGGCGCAATGTTAAGTATTATCACTGGCGAGCAGCACAAATTTGTCAGAAATTATCTCGGGACAAAATCTATATGTCTAATTATGTCCATGGACACCCAGGAGTACACCTGAGAATGGCTCGTTATTATCTATATTTAGCTGGTATTTGTATCCCCAAGGATCGGAAAACAGAAGGTTAGATGCCTAGATTTATGAACGAATGAACGAACACATTTTAGTTACAAATAGTTAATAATTGTTCACGCAGGCCCGACTGACACTCTGCCTTTCCTCTTTATTTCCTTTCATACATTATTTTATTTAACATCACTTATGAAGCTAATCTTAGACAACAAAAGACCAATAAGCATTAAAACGAATGAAAAGTAATCAATAATATCTGACTCACTAAAGCAATGCTTAACATGACCATTTTAAATATCTAAGAAAAGTGTAACGTACAATACATATGGGAATGTTTATTAGCTAGTTGTCGCTTGATAGATTGTTTTCCATTATTATTGTTTTTGTGTTTACGGGGCATGTAGTCTGTACTGAAATAGTGTTCAAACAGGTTGCTATTGTATGTATAATGATTGGCGGTGTCTTTAATTTATTGTGGAAGATTGTTCCACAACTGAGCGGCAGAGTACGCTAACCTTGTTTTATATAAGTCTATCCTAGGTTTAAGGACATGAAGTATGTTTAGTCGTTCGCTATGTCTTGCGCTATATTTGAACAATGGCCAAAGGTAGCTTGGAGCGTTATGAAATAGGATGTTGTGAAGTAGGTTAGCTTATTAAAGATTTGTGAACTAGTTTAGCCTTATTATTTCCAAGACAATCCAAACAGACACAAAAAGTCTTATTAAGCGATATAATCATTTGTAAAATGGAGCTAAATATCACTGTTATTAAGAATACAATTAAAACATATATCTGGGCAATTTCCAGAAATACTAAAGAAGGCAAAGGAAGAATATGTCCTCAAGTAATATATCGTCATTGTGCACATGATACATTAGCGAGATCCAGCAAATCGCGTGGATCACATGTCACGAAGAAAAGGGAGAGCTAGAACATGTGTATTCAACCGTATTGAACTTTCGCCAATTCATGATACAAGCTGTTACCTGGCCGTATTGACAGACAATAGTTAGTTTGCTTCAAAGATTAAAAAGAGGGATAAAATAACTTCGCCATAACACAAAGACTGGGCTGCATTGTAAAGACACTTGGATGCCCATGCAGCGTCATCCCTCCTTAGTATACTTCGGTGGAAAAGTAATATCAACACAACTGTCTACCTGTCTGAGCTTTCAACACTAACCAAGGCTTAGGACCTGGTCCGCCATGGTATGACATTTAGTCTAGTTTGCATTTTCTCGTACCAGTATACCTTTCAAGTTACGCTCCCCCATCCGAAGCCGTTGGCACAGTGTGGGGTGTCGGGTTTGGTGTGTGCCGCCCAACATTCGGCGCTAACAGAAATCAGGTAGTACACAATTAACCTTTACTATTTATGTCGACCGGCTATGAAGCGAAGTGGTTACTGGTGCAATTCATAATCCCGCATACAAAGTTTGGATATTGCAGGAAATAAAAGGTCGCCCTAGCATTGCCTGCTTGCTAGGGAAGAGGCAGGGGATGTCCCGCAGGAGTCACTACGCCTGGTGCCGCCCCACACGCCTGCCAGACGTTCAACGTTCACGACCAGTTTACCCATGGCCATTCAGTTCCTCAGCACGCTGGTCCACCTTGAACATGGGGGTTTATATTTGGAGTTTTCCGTCTCCTAGATGGACTGCTGTCCAAAGCTAACAATTTCCACCTACCCTGGGGAGGGGTTAGACTCGCTTGGCAGGCACGTCTCTGAAGCATGAGGCATTTTCTAAGGAACTCAGAACCCACCCTGAGATCCTGCCTCGCCCTCTGTGCCCACCGCCAATTGGTCCGCGGCTGCTTATTGGGTATTCGTAGCTAACCTCTATATATAGAGGCCGTTCCACGATCCGCCACCTGTGGACGCGCTGGGTTGGGGATGGTCACCACAGCGGGTAGAGTTGATGTTGACAACAAATGATTTGTGTTGGAACTCTTCGCTGGCTGCTGAGGATGGGGACGGAGCGCTTGTTGGAATGCCCCGAATGCTGTGATGTCGGTTCCTAAATCAATCAATCAATCAATCAATCCCGCATACAAGATTCGAAACACAGCTGAAGGTTATTTGGAAGTAGGCCGCATTCAGTCGCTCTTCCATACAAAGGTATAAATGCCGGTCGGTTAGAAAGCAAAAGGAAACTACTGATAACTACCATTTGCCAAGAAAACAAGAAATCATGAACAGCAAAAAAATGCTGAGTTTGACTTCAGCGTCCTGTAAAGGATATCTCCAACTAACTTTTAATTCACAGTCGACTGCATTTCATCGGATGGCAAAATACCTTCTTTATTTCTTACACCAGAACGTCAATCATTCTACCTGATGCTCAAAGACGTATTTGAATGATTCGAATTACTTGACACTATCGATCGCAAATAAAAGCACATGGACATTGTTTCTTCTTTCATAAATGTTCCTCTAGAAGAAACAGTGTAATGTCTATAGATCGTGTTTTTAATTTTTTTTTTTTTTAAACTTTATAATGAAAATGTTCTCCGAAGTGTCGAAGATATGAACGGAATCAACATTGGAGGACATCAACGACATCAATAGCAATAGATATGTAGTATTGATTGCAAACAATGAGCAAGATCTAGAACATTTAGTAAATGCAATTAGTGCACACAGTTAGCAACTAGGTTACAATTAAATTGTAAAAAGACACATATTATGGTAGTCACTAGGAAGAAGGATATACAATACAAGAAAATGGGAATATTCTTAAACACGTGAATGGGTACAAGTATCTCGGAACAGTTATAATAGCTGATGGGAGATGCCTTGCAGAGATTAGAACATGAATCGCCATAGCGAAGGTATTGTTTTGCAAGTTAGAAAATATACTGACCAATAAAATGATATCATTTGCAAAGAAAGAAAACAATGTTGAAGTGCTTCATAGAACCTGTTCTTTTGTATGGATATGGAGAGTGAACAATACGCAGACAAGCTGACAAAATATCTGATGGTTGTAAATATGGTTTCTGAGGAAAATGCAAAGAATACCATGGACAGACAGAAAACCCAATATCCAAATCCTACAAGTAACAAATGAAAACGGTAAACTGTCTAGAGAAATTAGACGTAGCCAGTCATCATGTTTTGGACACTTTATGAGAAGAAATAAATTGGAGAACTTGGTTTAGTTTAGTTTAGTCGATGGATCAACATCACGGCACACGGGTGCAACCCGTAAGTGCTCTGTTCTTCTACTAACTCAATCCTGAGTCTGGAGAAACTCAGCTTAGTGCACGAACTCCGTAGCACCGGCGAGGATCCTGAAATAATTTGGGTAGATTTTTAACTCGAAATTTTGCCCGGGCAGCGCCGTTAGGCTACTCTTTTTCGATTTCCAACTGCCGAGGGATCTTTTATGTGCGCAACAATACACACGGGCGTCCGATCTCACTAACTAGAAGTCCACGAGAAAAAGATCCCGGCATCACCGTGGCTTGAACCCGGGACCTCCAGCACTCGAGGCGGACACCATACCTCGAGACCACGCAGCCACCCCCCCCCCCCCCCCCCACGGAGAACTTGGTGACAAACGGCAAGTTTGAGGGGGAAAACAACAAAGGGAAGACACAGAAGTAAAGACCTGGATGACCTTGTCACGTCGCATGGTCGGGACAAGAATAATGAGCTTGACTCTAGTGATCGCGTGAAATGGCGAAATATGATCGCCTACGCTTATCGGCATGGCACATGATGATACTGGGAATACATTATTTTGTAGTAGCGCACTAATAAGGGAACCTATTGAAACTATATACATGTGGCTTTACAGAACCATGCTGAAAATGCAGCAGACAGCCACATAATAAGTCGAAATAATGTGAGGGAGGTAACTGACAACGACAATTTTCTAAACAGAATTAACAGAAGAATACAAAATAACTGAAACATATTATGAAAACAAGACAATTTGTGACGAAAGATATAGTGGTAAGCACAGTGAGAAGATTCATAACAGCACTACGTTGTGGTATAGAGAATAAGCCGGTGAAATATTGTTTTCTTTGAGATGAGAAATGTGACGAGACATGATCGCCTATACCAGCTGGTTATTAACAGATTATTGACACAGGACTGGATGGGTTCACCATCACTTGAGGTTATTTCAGAGCTCTAGTAAACTGTACTTCCATCCCACTTGTTCTCCTCCAATCGGCTAACGCAAGACAATGAACAAAAGATTATACATATTCGAATATTACATATAATCCTAATTGGCACAACCAATGACTTAATCTTCAAGAATAACAAACGGATACATTTAATGATAGAATTAGCGTCCATGCAATGAAGACAGAAGATTACGGGGACAAGTGAGCGCAGTCTTGGTGAATCTTCTCATCATGATGAAAAGCACTGAAGAGCAAGATCAGTGGCGTCAGGATGGTTGAATGTATCAGCGTCTCTGTCTGGGTCGGAGGTCACCTATTGGAAGTTGGACGTTTGAGTACAGACATGATCTCCAACATGCAAGCTAATCCAGTATCTGCCAGCTATATTAATTATTTGGTAAAATCGCAACTGCCAGTTTCCCTATCAGAATCGTTGGTCTCTCCAGTGATGAGATCTTGCAGTTATGTTTTGTTGTAATTAGAAAGCCTTTCATTATCTGTAACGAACTCTTAGGGCATGCTGAGGAAAGTGAAGACATCAAGTTTCGCGAATAGTGGCATTCTGCAATACAAAAGTCAAAGATATAAAGCATGTGTTGGATCTTTACGTCAGGACTTGCTGGTGTGATGGGAAACGAGCAGGCGGATAGATTGACTGGATCTGTATTGTTGCATGATAAGGCAGGTGTGTTAGAGAGGATGGTGAGGCAGGGATAGACCAGATGTTCTTACGGTAATCCTAAGAATGGCCATAAGAGTACGTAAGCATACTACATGTGGACCATTATTAGTGGGGGTCTTTGCTGGCTGTTAAAGATGACGACTGAGCACGTATGGACATGTCCAGAGTGCTGTGATTTGAGTTCTTAGCTCAACCCGATACATAGAGATAATCAGCGAGAGAAGGTAAGCAGCACATATTGAATAATATTTGCTGGAGACCAAGCGATTTGCAGAGACATGATCGCCTATGCTAGTTTGTTATTCAGGTAATGATAATGATGATGAATGCTGTAGTATTAAAACAAACTAACTTACGTTGTTCTATTAACTCGTGTTTCACTGTGTTGTTTATTGATCCGTTTTTACAGACATGCAGCTCACAGCCGTTCATATAGTACTCGTGGCCCTCGGGATGGCATGTGTACCCATACTCCTGGCAATCTAGGAGTCAGATATACAAATACATCAACTCAGTTTGTTAGTTAGTCATCATCATCATCTGCCAATTACATTTTTGTTTTGTGCAGCAACATGTCAATGCATTTAATTATGTCAGTACATTACTATCAGTAGGTGAAAGATGTATTAACGAAGTTAAATGTAGAATTGCCGAAATATTAACATCTTTTCACAAGATGAAGAAATTTTTTTGCAATTTATCCTTGACACGTGTGAAAAGAAAAACAGTGTGTATGTGTTCTTTTTTTTTTTGTAAAAGTCACTAGCAATTTCGTGCTATGGGTCGGTGATGTGATATCGCCATCACATTGTGTAGGACCACACAAAGAGGATTAGGTGGTCAGCTTATCCCTGACTTTGACGAGCGACGAGACCAGTCGTGGAATCAGAGTCCCACCATGCTCATGGAATTACTCCGCATATCCTATTCAAAACACAAATGAAGGCTATTTGGAAGCTGACTGCCTTGAGTTGGTTTCCCAATCAATGTATGAATGCCGGTCGTTCAGAAAGCAATAGAAAACTACTGAACGTAAATTTGCCAATAAATTAAGAAATCACGATCAGCCATAACATTTTCAGGTTGATTTCAACGTCCTGTGAATGCTACGCAACTAACTTTGGTCGGCTGTGCCAATCATCGGATGGCAACATGCCTTCTTTAATTCTTAATTCAATACGAACATCATGTTCAGGACTATTTGAAGTAATGTGTATGTACGACGCTTGACTTCAAAGCGAGCGAGCGGAAAAAACGGCAATCCTGTAACGTAACAACAAAAAACCTGGACTTCCTCCGTTAGAGTATAAACTCTGGTAAGTTCTGAAAGGCAAGTGTGTTTATAAGACATCAATTACCAGCTCAGTCTTCAACGCCGAAAAGGGTAGGTATGTGCACAAGGACAGCATAGACTAGCGCACTTGATTGCGTAGAAAGGATAGGTGTGTGTCTAAAGACAGCCCAGACAAGCACATTTTGTTATACAGAAAGTTTAGTCGTGTGTTCAAGGACATCGCCCCCTACTGCACGAAGCTCTGTAAAATTAGGCATACAGAGTGACTCTATAATACTATAATACCCAAAAAGTGTTGTAATCTTTTGCTTTATCCACCACCATACTGTGTCATCTGCTTAGAGTATATTGTTTGTTCTATAACCTGCGATTAGTATTCTTGGCTTCTCATTGATCTCTCTCATTGTTACTTTGCAAAACAGGGAGAAGAGATCAGGAGACAAGACATTTCCTTGTCATACGCCTGGCTGTATTTGTTTACTATATTTCCCGTGTTAATTGCTGATACTCGGCGCCAGTAAATAGGCTTTATTATTCTGATATCTTTCTCATCAATGCTATCTTCCAACATTTTAATTAGTTCATCATGTTTCACTTTATCAAATGCCTTAGTATAATCTATGAAGCACAAATATAAGTCTTCTGTGTCTCTATTGATCTTTTTATTAGTGTCCGTAATGAATATATTACATTATTTATATCCTTTCTTTCCACCAAACCATACTGTTGTTCACAAAATTCAATTTTTTTTCCCTGTCGTGTTCTTCTCATTATAATTCTGAGTGTCGGCCAGAGGAAACGCTTTAAAGACAATCTGAAGATCTCACTAAAAGATTTTGGATTTCATCATGACACTTTGGATACTGCTGCCAAAGACCGACATTCGTGGCGTTCATCATTACACAAGGGTGCAGTCAATTGTGAAGTAAGAAATATAATTGTTCTTGCTTGCTTGCTAGTGCTGAGAGAACAGCAAGTTAGAAGAGGTGTGACCAAACACGAACACTACGCAGGAATCCAAAGAAGATTAATAAACCAACACGGAACTGGTGTCGCGAGCCGCTGCACGTTGTGGGATTTGCTGAGGAAGGGATTCGAACACTTATAGACTGAATGGTTCGATGTGCAATGAGGATAATCTGTCGACAAACTAACTAACTAACTAACTAACTAACTAACTAACTAACTAACTAACTAGCTAGCTAGCTAGCTAGCTAACTAACTAACTAACTAACTAAACTAACTACCTAACTAACTAACTAATTAACTAACTAATTAACTAACTAACTAAACTGACTGACTGACTGACTGACTGACGGACTGACTGACTGACTGACTGACTGACTGACTGACTGATTGACTGACTGACTGACTGACTGACTGACTGACTGACTGACTGACTGACTAACTAACTAACTTGTGAAGCAAACATGACTGCAAGAACTGTGATGTAAAGGTTGTACAGAAAAACCACTGCAGGAGATAACCCTCCTTGAATGTCAAGCATTCTTTGCCCACATTGTCAAAGACCATTTCGAGCCAAATTAGGCCTTATCAGCCATCTTAGAACTCACGACTCCATACTTTTCACTGGATGAAATGAATGGTCATCATTATTCTTGATGGACAAACAGCACAATTCTGAGTAGTAGCTTTGTGATATTGTTTATTAGGTTCGTGAATCTTCGCATTCAACTGCTTCTGGTCTTTTTGGTATAGCTATAAATACAGGGTTCAGGCCGGTAAAAATTCACTGTTGTAAATATCATTCAACATTTTGGTTAATATATCTACACCAAATTATTTTCACAGTACTTCTAATTCTTATATTGTGATTCCAACTGCCGAAGCTATTTCTCCATTTCTTTTTAAGACTTGGTGGAATTTCTAGGTTACTTTCTTCTGTTACTGTTTTTTTTTCCTGTATAATATAATTATCTTTTATACTCATTCAATCTCTTCATTAGAGCACCTTCATTCAATGATATGTTGTGTTTTTTTTTTAAGCACCGTGTATTAATTCTTGTGTTTCTTCATGTGAGCTCACAGATTTGTATGTGCGTAGTTTCTGTACCTTTAATAGAATTTAATTCAATTTTCTTGCACTGCTCGTTTAACCAACTTTATTTTGCCTCCACACATTTATCTCTCATTTCTTGATTTATTTTAGCATATTCAAGTTTGTCATTTTGACTATGTTTTATTTTGTCCATCAGCTTTAAGATTTTTTAATCCATTTCTTAGCTTTTTAGCCTCTCTCCAGTAATATTTCTTTGCTAGTGTGATGATGCCTTAGAAGAATATGGAATAGACCAAGTCACCAGACTGCTGAACGCAATATACGATACTGAAGATATATCTCCTGAATTTAGGGTAGCGGGATAAGGGTATCCCCTATCAAAGGAGAAGTAAGGCGCCTCCTTCCCTCAGCTAGCCTACGGGACACCTTGGGCAAGGTGGAGTACCCATTTAGCCCCCCCCCCCCGTCCTCAACAGGGTAACGTGAAGCAGGTGGTGGATTGGACTTGGGAGCAGCCGACATATAGTTGTTGGTTATGGTTTCAAGTCAATGACGGTGGGCAGAGGATCTCTCAATAGAGACAATGGCTACGGTCATCCGATCAGTATGGTCACTGCCAGGAAGGAAGAATGGTAGACTTCCCTCCTTATTGATTCCCGGGCAGAGGAGGCTCGTCAGCCTTGGTTGGTATCTCTTCTAAGAGAGGGAACTCTAAATCTCAAACCTCCGCTGCCTTGCGGGTATACCCATATGGGAAAGGCTTCGGGAGTAAACCCTGAGGACAAATCCGGCGATGGAGTCCCTAAGGTGTTCCATGTTGTAAACAACATAGTTCTGGCAACTCCTGCGACGGCACCGATGCCAAGTTGCATTGGCTACTGCCTTTCCCTTGGTCAACATCGGTGACGTGGAGAGGGCGACCTTGCTACTGGCCAACAGCTGGTTCTCCGATTTCCATTGCCCATGCTAGTGACCTGAAGAGGTCACTTCAGCACCGCGTAAAGCGGTGACACAACACGGGAAGCAGCATTTACCGGTTATAAGTCTTAATGCTCGACTGGCGTAGGGCAAGGCGTCAGGGGCTACCCCCGACGGTGGGAGAGATCATCGTATCTCACTAGACAGCTATCGCCCGCCTAAGCTGGGCAGCCCCCCCCCCCCCCCCCCCCAGTCAGTAAGGTGTTGTCTCGCCACGCTTCATCTGCTCCTGAGGGTGTGTGGAGCTTAGGGGAAAATCCTGACACATGGACCACAATCTATACACCTAGCAATAAGAAAAGAAACAAAAACAACCGGCCCTAAAGATGGGAACATGGAACGTAAGAACCATGACCCCTGGCATGTCAGACGATCTAAATGTGATTGTGGATGCCCACAAAACTGCATTGATAAACATCGAACTACTCAGACTGGGGACAGACATTGTCGCCCTGCAAGAGACCAGACTCCAAGAATCTGGAAACATCAAGGAGAGGGACTTCACTTTCTACTGGCATGGCAAGCCGTGCGGAGAGACCAGGGAACATGGAGTTGGCTTCGCTATGAAACAAGCTGCTTAAGTCCATCACACCACCAAGTGATGGCACTGAAAGAATACTGAAGCTCCAACTCCAGACAGAGGCAGGCCCAGTTAGTATTATAAGCATTTACGCCCCAACACTAACTGCAGCATCAGAATCTAAAGACAAGTTCTATGACGACCTTAGCAAAGAAGTCAGTGAAACACCAGAGAAACAACATCTCTTTATCCTGGGGGATTTCAATGCCAGGGTTGGCTCCGACCACAAATCTTGGCCTTCATGTCTAGGACAGTTTGGCGTTGGGAAGATCAATGACAATGGACAACGTCTCTGGGAATTCTGCAGCCACCATAATCTGTACGTGACCAACACCTTCTTCGACACGAAACCTCAACACAAGGTGTCATGGAGGTACCCCAGATCAAGGAACTGGCACCAACTCGACCTGGTGCTCACTAAACGCAGCAATCTCCGCAATGTACGGCTGGCTCGCAGCTATCATAGTGCTGACTGCGACACCGACCATTCACTCGTCTCCACGAATGTGAAGATAAAGCCCAAGAGAATCTACAGAAGCAGAACAGATGGAAGACCAGGCATTGACACCAGCGGCACCCAAAACAAAGAGAAGGTCAACAAATTCACCCAGGCTCTAGCAGAGACTCTGCCTGGCCCCACAAACGGAACTGTCACCGAGAGCTGGAGTCACATTTCGCGACACCATCTACAACACAGCTCTATCAACATTTGGCAAGAAGCAAACTGAGTCAACCGACTGAATTGAAGCACACTCAGAAGAGATGCTCCCAGTCCAGGAGATAAATAGACATGCATTCTCAATGTATAAAATATCACTTTCAGAGAAAACATTGCAGGCATTGCGAACGGCCAGAAATAGAGTACAACAGATGGTAAGAAAATGTGCGAACAGGTACAGGCTTCAGCTCTCTGCTCAAATTAACTTGTGCAGACACTGGAAATATAAGAGGTATGTACAAGGGCATCAACCAAGCTGTCGGTCTATCAAAAAATAAGATGGCCCCTTTACGATCAACTGAGGGGGTAATCATAAAAGATCGAGCGAAACAAATGGATCGCTGGGTAGAACACTACTCAAAGCTATACTCAGTGGAGAACACTGTCGGAGAAGAAGCTCTGGACGCCATCGATCAACAAACCACCATGCATGCCATGGATAACGAACCATGACTCACAGAAATCAGCGAAGCACTAGACACTCTCAAATCCGGCAAGGCACCAGGAAAAGATAGTATTCCACCTGGACATTTAAAATGTAGCAAAGAAACGACCATCCCAGAACTGTATGCAATACTTCAGCTCTGCTGGAAAGAAAAATCAGTACCACAAGATATGAAAGACGCAAACATGTATACCCTTTATTAAAACAAAGGCGACATAAGCGACTGCAACAACTATCGCGGCGTTTCCTTACTCAGCGTTGCAGGCAAGAATTTTTGCTGGAGTAATCCTTAAAAGGTTACACATTCTTGCTGAAAGAATCTACTCCGAATCACAGTGCGGAATTAGACCTAACAGGTCCCCCATCGATATGATTTTCTCACTACGGCAGCTCCAAGAGAAGTGCAGAGAACAGAGGAAGCCATTATATATTGCCTTCATCGACCTCACAAAGGCATTTGACCTCGTGAGCAGAAACGGCCTTTTTAAGTTCGTTGAAAAAGATAGGATGTCCACCCACCCTTCTTAGTCTCGTGAAATCATTTCACGAAAACATGCAGGGGACCATTTTATTTGACGACTCAACATCCCAGCCATTCAGCATCAGCAGCTCCTACACGTTTTGGTATCTTCTTCGCCGTTCTCTTAAGGCAGGCATTTGGGACTGCCACTGAAGGCATATACCTCCATACAAGATCTGATGGCAAACGTTTTAACCCATCAAGACTCAAGGAAAAGACCAACATAAGATCAAGATGCATAAGAGAACTACTTTTTGCAGATGATGCAGCACTGACTACTCATACAGCAGAAGATCTCCAACGGCTCATAGATCGTTTTGCAGCCGCCTGCAAAGACTTTGGGCTCACCATTAGCCTAAATAAAACACAGGTGATGGAACAAGATGCTGGTGCGCCTCTGTCAATCAAAATTTCTAATTACGAATTGAAGGTCGTCCACGAGTATGTGTATTTGGGGTCGACAATATCAGATAATCTTTCATTAGAGACAGAAATCGACAGACGCCTTGGAAAGGCAGTTACAACAGTTTCCAGGCTAACTAAAAGAGTTTGGGAGAATAATAGACTAACAGAGCGTACAAAAGCTCAAGTATATAAAGCTTGTGTTGTTAACACACTACTCTATGGGTCTGAATCCTGGACACTGTACTCAAGACAGGAAAGAAAGTTGAACTGTTTATATATGAGATATCTGAGACGTGTCATGGGCATATCATGGAAAGACCACATAACAAACAAACATGTGCTTGAAAGAGCAGATATTACCACAGTGCACTCCCTCCTCAAGCAGAGACGCCTCCGGTGGCTGGGCCACGTATCTCGAATGGAGGATGAACGTATTCCCAAACATCTTCTGTACGGAGAACTAGCCACAGGAAAGAGGCCAGCCGGAAGACCCCAAATGCGATATAGGGATGTGTGTAAACAAGATATGAAAACCCTTGTAATAGACCTAGATACGTGGGAAAGAATTGCAACAGACAGATGTTCCTGGAGAAGAGAAGTACGAAACGGACTGGAGCTCTTTGAGCGCAATCTGATCCAACAGACTGAGTATATGGGGAACAGGCTTAAAACACTTACTGCGGGTTCTGCCTCGTCTTACAGGTGCGGTAACTGTGACAGAGATTGTGACTCTCGCATTTGACTATACAGTCACCAGGGGTGTTGTCAGGTACCTCCCCCAGCAGCACAACTCTATAGTCCTTCAGGACTGAAAGAGGCCTACTCCTATACTATCTGCTGAATTATGTAATTATATATTTATTGCAATCCCGAATAAATCAGGAGCCTTGGAATGTGATCAACATCGAACAATTAGTATAATGAGCCACATCACGAAGATTTTGCTGAGAATTAGCATGCAAAGAGTTAGGAAGCAAATACAATCCGAACTAGGAGAAGAACAATGTGGGTTTGTAGAAGGAAAGGATACAATAAATGCTGTGTATATACCGAGAACAGTAACTGAAAGCTCTATAGAAGTAAACAAAGATCTATATCTTTGCTTTATTGACTACAAAAAGGCTTTCGATAAAGTGAGACATGTCGACATGATAAGGGTTCTTGAAGATCTACAAATTGATGGAAAAGACCTTAGACTTGTAAAAAAAAACAAATATTGGAAACAACAAGCTGCCATCAGAATTTATAATGATGTAGGTCAATATCAGCCTATTAAAAGAAGTGTGAGGCAGTGATGTGTAGTGTCTCCAGATCTATTGTCCCTGTACAGAAGCAAAATGACATCTACAGGGGACTCAACACCAGAAATATCATCTAGAATCGCACTGGCATCTAGTGCCTTCAATAAACTGTCAAACATCTGGAAGTCAAAGACACTCAGAAAACACACAAAACTTAAAATCTTCAACTCTTGTGTGATTCCAGTGTTAACGTATGGATGTGAAAGTTGGAAATCAACGGTAGCTTTAGAAAAAAAATTAGACAATTTTGAGAACAAATGTCTTAGAAGACTTCTAAACATCCACTGGACAGACTTCAGAACCAATTCGCAAATAAGACAAGAGACTAAGCAAGATACAGTATCCAATTTCATAAGAAGACGCCGTTGGAACTACATCGGCCATGTACTCAGAATGGACAAGTCAAGACTCCCCTACCAAGCCCTCATATGGTCACCAGTAGGGAAAAGAAAACGGGGAAGACCAAGAGAGACCCTGCGTAGAACCATCATTAGAGAAGGCTCATTCAATGGCCAAGTAAATATCCAAGATCTACAACAGGTAGCAGCGAACCGCCAAGCATGGAGAGACAGGACTTCTGCCCTATGCGCCGCCTTAGGCTCGAGAGGAAAGACTAACAGTGAAACTATTTTCAGACACATAGAAGATATGAAACGAATCAGCATTGGTGGACGATACATAAATAACATTATATATGCAGATTATACTGTCTTGATTGCAAACAATGAACAAGATCTATAACAGTTAGTAGATGCGTTTGTTGCACACATTGAACAACTAGGGTTAGAATTGATTAGTAAGAAAACACAGATTATGGTCATCACTGTGAAGAAGGAAATACCACAATGTGATATACGAGTAAATGGGCATATTCTTAACAAGTGAATAGATACAGTTATCTCGGAACAGTCATATCATCTGATAGGAGAGGCCTCGAAGAAATTGGAACAAAAATTTCCATTGCAAAGGTAGCCGTTTGCAAGATGAAAAACATACTGACCAATAAACAGATATCAATTAAAACGAGAAAAAGAGTGTTGAAGTGCTACACAGAACCTGCATTTTTTATGGATGTGAAGCGTGGACAAAAAGGAAACAAGCTGGGGAAAAAAATATGATGGCTGTGGAAATGTAGTTTCTGAGTAAATTGCAAAGAATACCATGGACAGACAGGAAAACCAATGAACACGGTCTTCAAGAAACAAATGCAGATCGTAAACTAATTCTTTAAGCATTTTATGAGAAGAAATGACTTGGGGAACTTGGTGACAACTGGCAAGATTGAAGGGAAGAGACCAAGGGGAAGACCGAGAAGTAAATACCTGGATGGCTTGGCCACGTGGCATGGTCGAGACAGGAACACAGAGCTAATCCACGACTCTGGTTATCGAGTGAGATGGCAGAACATGACCGCCCACGCTTATCGGCATGGTACATGATGGATGGATGGACTTTGATGAATTGAACCACTTAACATTTTCCATAGTTCGTTTACACTCTGTAGTTTAGCTATTGCATTGTGGGTAATTTTCACAGTCACTCTGTATTGTTCGTTAATTTCTTTCTCTACCATCAAAATCTCCTTATTAAGTCTCATGTTCACTTTTTTTTTCCTCTCTTCGGTCTTAATTTTATTTGTCCACATAGTTGTGCATGATCACTATTACAATCAGCTCCAGGCACTATCTTTACTTTAAATAACGCATTTGTATATCTTTTATTAACAAGTATGTTGTCAATATGTTTGAGTATTTTCTTATCAGGGATTTTCTGTGTGTAAAGTCGACTTTTATGGTGTTTAAATCAGGTAATTTCAATTAGCATGCCATTTATATTTGATCATTCTATTAGTTTCTCTTCTCTTTCATTTTTTGTACCTAAACCATAATTCTCCACTACTTCTCTATATGTCCCTTCCCTGTAAGTTGATTGCATATCCTTTACAAGATGTCGCAGTCAACACCAGCATGTTTTGCTGTTGTGATCTCATGACAAGTTTACGTTCAGTAGTTTGCCACTACTTTCTGAACCACCGACATTCATACCATTTCGTAAGAAACCAACGCAAGGCGGTCTACTGCCAAATCGCATGCATCTGTGTTTCGAAATCGGGTATGTGGGATTACGAACTGCGCCCGTAACCCATTCACAACGGAGCAGCTTTCCCTTCCCTACTTGTGTATTACAATCACTTAATATTATATTTATTACTTATGATCTAATTTTTTTTTAAATATTTCATCGTAAAATTGTTGTATTTCTTTATCACAGCTGCTTGTTGTTGGTGCGAACAATAGTATAATATTCATATCTATTGGTTTTCATTTGATTTTTACCATAAATCACTCTATCTGAAATACACTAGTACCCGTTAACTGACTTGGCTGTTTGTTTTTTTCTTGTTTTAATCAACTATATAAATTGAATGGGGTTTTACCTTCAAGAATAGTTTGAATGCTCGCTATATTATGTTGTAGATATGTTTTGAAGAGGTACAGCTAACATACAACCTTTCCGGCGCCGTGGTCAGACATGGCTTTTCTCTCAGACTGAGTTTTTGTCGTCACGTGCTGAGTAAAATCTGAACTAGAAACCAAGCCCCGAGAATAATCTTATTTCCCTTACCAGGATGGGTGGGGGAGGAGGGTGGGGGGGGGGGGGGGCACTTCCGATACCACAGATTTGTGTGAGCTCACATAAAGTATCTTAAGATCTATTTATTATCCCTGGTTCACGGGGATACAGATATTATAACCGCTCTCCCTTTTTCTCCTGAAAGAGTCACGGACAAGAAGGTATGGACTGCGTACTACAATTTTTCTTTTGTCCATCACGAACTTGGCATGATCCCTTGGGGTGAATCCCCAGGGGGTCGTGAACTTTGCGTTTTAATTCACCTGTCCTAGACGTGCTTGATTTTCGTGACAATATTGATGATTATGATGATGATGGCGGTGGTGACTTACATTGAGCCAGGAACTCGTTGTACACGACGCTATCAACATTTGGTGAACAGCGAAAACGCCTGCAGTCATGCATAAAGTACTCGGAGCCCAGAGGGTGACATTTTTTCTCAGCATAGCAATCTAGATATCAGACATACAACCGAATCAATTCAGTTTGTAGGTTAGTTACCATCATCATTTGTCAAATACATTATTGTAAGGTGTCAATGTAATTAAATAGTTGAGTACATCAAAAGCAGTAGAATAACAATGTGTTACATTCATTAGATGTAGAATAGATCAAGAAAGAAATGCAATATATACATGTCCAAGAAAGAAATTAAATATAACATAGACCAAGAAAGAAGTGCAATGTGCAATAGCTAATGAAAATGTTCAATGTAGAATAACCAAAGAAAGACGTTAAATGAAGAATACCCCACACAAAAAAAGTTAAATATAGAATATCCAAAGAAAGACAGTAATGTAAAACTGCTAAAGAAATATATTAAATGTAAGATATTCCAAGAAAAATGTTAACTGTGGAATAGTTCGAAACAGAAATTATTTTATTTTTTTGCGCTCCCTCGCTTTAAACTCAAGCGTAGTTGATGCACACTATTTTGTTTTTAAATAGTCATTAAATGAAATGTTTATAAGATCACAAAAGAGGAAAACAAAATAATCACATAAATAATTTAAATTTACAATTACTTCAGAAAGAAGTTAAAAATGCAACTACTATTTAAAGAAGTTAAATGTTACAATAGCCATCGAAAGAACTTATATGTAGATTAGCAGGTAAAAAAAAAAAAAGACTACATGTAGAATAGCCGACGAAAGAAGTTCAAAATAGACTATCCAAAGAAACACGTTCTGTGTAGAATAGCCAGCGAAAGAAGGTACGAGTTGAACAGCTAATGGGAAAACAATTGTAATGCATAATAGCTAAAGAAAGAAGTGCAACGTAGAATAACTATCGATAGAACTAACAACTGTAGAATTGCTTCACAAAGAAGTTAAAAGTGCAATTGCTGATTAAAGAAGTTAAATATAAAATACCTAAAGGAAGAGCTTAAATGTAGAATAGTTAAAGAAAGAAGTTACATGTAGAATAGCTTTAAGAAAGAAGTTAAATGTAAAATCGATAAAGAATGGAGTTAAATGTAAAATAGTTATAGACAGAAAATAAATGTAGATTAGCTAAGTAAAGTAGTTGCATAACCTTTACAGGATGTGGCAGTAAAACCCAGCATGGTTTGGTTGTTCGTGATGTCTTGGCAAGTTAAGCAGTATGACATTGCTTTTTAAACGACCGTAACCGATTGTGCTTTTTAAACGACCGTAACCGATTGTTTTTTTGTTTTTTTTTGCATATCCCTTACAGAATGTTGCAGTGAAAACCCGCATTTTTCAACTACTGCTGATGTACTAGGCAAGATTACGCTCAGCAGTTTGTCATTGCTTTTTGAGCGACCGGCTCACATGCCCCCGTAAGTTACCAGCGATGCGTGAAACGCTGCCATTTCTCGCACAACTGCGTTACTCACGAGACTATACGGGATTGCGGAGAAAGACGTT
This sequence comes from Cepaea hortensis, assembly GCA_963921405.1. NCBI lineage: Eukaryota > Metazoa > Mollusca > Gastropoda > Stylommatophora > Helicidae > Cepaea > Cepaea hortensis. The sequence continues at coordinate 81,639,920 of OY992888.1, forward strand.
ACACCCTATTTCCAGGGAGTCCGGCTCCATCACCCATACCATTTCGTTAAAAATAAAAACAAGCACAACGTAGTCTGCTACCAAATCGCGCGCGGCTGTGTTTAGAACGTGAGTATGCGGGATCACGAACTGCGTCCGTAGATCTACGCCACGGAGCCGGCATGGAGACTATAAGTGAATGAAATAATGTTTGGCTGGAGATTTGACATTTGAATAGACAGGATAGTCAATGTTGTATGGTTAATAAATCGATGATGATGATGATGATGATGATGATGATGATGATGATGATGATGATGATAATGATGATGATGATGATGATGAATGTTGTATTATAACCACACACACACTGACTTACAAAGTTCTATGAACATGCTTGACAAAATGCCATCTGAATCTCGTGAACACTGATGAAGTTGGCACCCTCGAATAAGGTACAGGGAGCCATTAGGGTAACTTGCGTTCCCTTCCTGGCAATCTAGGTATCAGACATACAGATACCTCAAGTCAGTTTGTAAGTTAGTCATCATCATCATCACGTGTCAAACGCATTATTGTATGTTGTCAATGCAATAAGTATGTGGGTACTTTAATGGCAATAAATAGCGGATGTATTGAAGTAATTTCGTGTACAATGGCACAAGATGAGAGTTTAATGTAAAATAGTCCAATAAGGAAATTAAATATAGTTAAATGTAGCATAGCTAAAGAAAGATGTTACGTATAGAATAGCTTTAAAAAGAAGTTCAGTGTAGAATATCCCAAGACAGACGTTAAATGTTGTATAACTAAATAAAGACGTTAAAAGTGGATTAGATAAAATTAGAAGGTAAATATAGAATTACTCCATGAAGATGTTAAATCTAAAACTGCAAAAGAAAGATTTTAAATGTAGTACTGCTAAGGAAAGATTTTAAATGTAGAATAGTTAAAGACAGACATTACATTAGAATATCTAAGAAAGAAGTTCCATGTAGAATAGCCCACTAAATAAATTCTAAGTAAAATAGTCCAAGAACAAAATGTAGAATAGTCCAAGAAATAAGATTAATGTGGAGTAACCACACACTCAAGTTAATTGCAGCATAACCCCAGAAAGAGGTTACACGTATAACCCCATATTTAAGTTAAACGTAGAGCTGCTAAAGAAACAATTTTATTGTAGAACAGTTTAAGAAACAATTTAAATATATCATTTCCAAGGAAAGACGTTCATTGCAGAGTAGCCCAAGAAAGAAGTTGTTTGTTGAACAGCCAACGAAATAAATTAAATGTAAAACAGTTCAGGAAAGAAGTTAAATGTAGAATAGTTCAAGAAATAATTTAAATAGAGAATATGCAGGAAAGGCTTTCATTGTAGACTAGCCAAACAAAGAATGTGCTTGTGGAAAAGCCACAGAAATAAATTAAATATAAAACATTTAAAGAAAGAAGATATTTGTGGTATAGATAACTAAAGGTGTTACAAGTAGATTACATTAAGAATGACGTTACATATATTTAAAAACAAACGTACAAAACAGGTAAACGCAAACATTCTACAGAAAGAAGATACATGTATAACTGCCAAATAAAGAAGTTATATTTAGAATAGTTCAAGAATAATGTTCAATGTACGAGGGGGTGTCAAATTAAAACATTAAAAGTGTGATAACAATTACAATAACCATCCCATTGTCTCGTAACCTGTCACTATTGTTGTAAAGAATATCAAGAAGCTTTAGCACGTAACATCACATGCAGATAAATACGGTGCAGTCTAAGGACATTTTAAAGATGGCCAGCTCACTTTTGACATGCACCAAAGAGGAGCAGCGTTCTGTTATCCGTGGTTTGAGCGTCTCTCTCTCGCTCTCGCTCTCCCTCTCTCTCTTTCTCGCTCTATCTCTCGCTCTCTCTCTCTCTCGCTCTCTCTCTCCCTCTCTCTCTCTCGCTCTCTCTCGCTCGCTCGCTCACTCTCTCGCTCTCTCTCTCTCTCTCTCTCTCTCTCTCTCTCTCTCTCTCTTCTTGCATATACTTTGCACATGTCCACATACACTAGCATTTTGTCTGTTGAGGTGTGTCTATGTATGTACGCGTGTTCACGCATATCAGTCCACCCAGACCTTAAGACTCGCCCCTACAATAACACAATGGGGTTTTGGTTAGTACCACCTTCAATCTTACGCGCCTCCTACCCCGCCCCTTCCATCTATGTGGTCACTGAACCGTAACACCCGGCACCGGGTATAACAACACATCCGAGATTTTCTTAGTTACTTCCAGATCCGAACGGTGAGGTGAGTATGCACGTTTTTCTCTAGTAAATTTTTTTTAATTAAACATTTATTTCAACTAACATTCTTTTCAATTAATTGTTTATTTCAATTCTCATTTTCTCTTCATTGCTTCCATTATTCCATGCTTTTGTTCTTCTCGTCCAGTCATCACCTTCTGATGTAGTCACAGAAGTTCTCCTTGACAGTATGTTGTGTTTGTGAATGTCTTTGTTTGCTGATGAAGGCTAATCGCCGCAACGTTCTGTATGTGTCTTAACTCTGTTATGTAAAGCTGCACTACTTTGTGTCATTTTATATTGTTTACGACCGGGTCAGGGACACCGGTCAGTGACCTCAGAGTCGAGTGCAGCTGTTGAATGCCTCGTACAGGAAAACAGCGGATTGACTGTTAGTGACATTGTCGCACATCTTGACATCAGTCAATGTTCATCACACCACATCATCCATGATGTGCTACAGTACCACAAAGTGTCTGCAAGGTTGGTGACACGGCAGTTTACTGCAGAATTGAAACTTCGACGCATTGATGTGTGTCAAGAACGTTTGCAGTGCTTTGAAGCAGAAGGTGATAGTAATAGTTGCTGGAGATGAAACCTTGGTTCTCTGCCATGAGCCGACAATGAAGAGAGCTCGTAAGGAATGGCGCCATCCTTCCTCACCAAAAGCCAAAAAAAAAAGTTTCCCGCGTAGTCATCTGCAGGAAAGGTTATGTTGAATTTCTTTTGGGATGAACGTGGTGTTATTTTAGAGTACTACATGCCAAGAGGGAAAATTGTCACCAGTGAATCGTATACAGATCTTCACAGAAATCATCTTCGACCCGCAATCATATCCAATCGACGTATACTTCTGAGTAAAGGTGTCTTTTTGCAACACGGCAATGCTCAAACCCACACTGCCAGTGTAACGGTTACAACCATCGAAGATCTCCACTTTCAGTGTGGAAAACATTTTCCGTACTTGCAGGACCTAGCCCCAAGTGATTTCCATCTTTTCGGACAAATCAAAGAGTCATTGGGAGGAGTGGCCTTTCGGTCCGATGAAGAGGTACAGCAGGTGATGCATGAATGGTTACACACACGACCAACACAAGTTTTTGTCTACAGGAATCCAAGCACTTTATCTGCGCTGGAGGACTTGCATTTAAGGCAGTTGTGACTACATCCGCACTTGAGACATTTCTTAGTTACTTTTTCAGGATATATTCACAACACACACCCCCCCCCCCCCCAAATGTAACGTTTCTATTTGTAGCATTCTCGTAGTTCAAGAAAGAAGTTCAATCTATAATGGCTAAACAGAGACGTTAAATGGAGAATAGTCCAGGCAAATGCAGCATTTCACAATATGTAGAATATTCTTTGCAATATATCTTTGCAAAACAGAGGTGAGAAAGCGAGTTCTTAAGTGCTTTCATGCGCCAGTTCTAATGTATGGAAGCGAATTATTGACAATTAACAGATTAATGAGGAGTTATGTGGAAGCGCGGAGATGTGTTGTTTAGCAGAAGAATTATGAGAACACCACTGGCGTATGAGATGAGAAGTTATTAAAGACGATATATGACTAAAAGAACCGGTTAATCACATCAGAAGGAGACATCAGAAGTAGTGAAAACAGGAAAGTTGAAGGAGAGGACGGGTAGAAAGAGTTAAGACAGTTTGACATCGCTTTATTCTGGAACATTGGCATACACAAATTATCGGCATTAAAAGAGACAGACGTTTGTGGACAGGCATGATCCCCGACGCCACAAAACTTGGACTATAAGAAGAAATAGAAGCAACGAGACATAGATAACCATGCATGCTAATCCAATGTCTGTCAGCTATATGTGATATCTGATAAAATCGCAACTGCCAGTTTTGCCTGTCACATTCTTTGATCTCCCCAGCGATGAGATCTGGCAGTTATGTACTGTTGTGATTAGAAAGCATTTCGTCATTTGTGACGGACTCATAGGGCATGCTGAGAGATGTTAAGACATCAAGTTTCGTGCAAAGTGGCATTCTGCAATACAAAAGTCAAAGATTAAAAGCATATATTGGATCTTTTCCCCAGGACTTGCCGGTGTGATGGAAAACGATAGAGTGGCTGGATCTGCACAGTATAGTGGTACATTTGTGCATGATAAGGCTGATGTGTTAGAAAGCATGATGGGCCAGGGATTGACCACGTGATCTTACGGTCACTCAGTACGCTCATAAGAGCATATAATCATACAACAACTGGTGTCATTAATAGTGGGAATCTTTGCTGGATTTGAAGATGACGACGGAGCACGTATGGACATGACCCAAGTGCTGTGGTTTGAGGTCTTGACTCAACCCGATATATAGAGATAAACAGATAGAGAAGGTAAGCAGCACATAATGTTATGAACATTATAAGCAGATAAACATTTTGTTTTACTGGAGATCAAGCGATTTGCAGAGACAAATCGCCTAAGCTAGTTGGTTAAACAGTTGATGATGATGATGATGGATGTTGTCGTATACAAACATATTCACGTACATTGTTCTGTTAGATTATGATCCATAGCGTTCTGTGATGTGTTGGTACAGGCACAACGCCTACAGCCATTCATATAGTACTCGGAGAGCGCTGGATGACACATGTCCCCGTCCTGGCAATCTAGGAGTTAGATTTACAGCTCAAACAACTCAGTTTGTAAGGTAGTCATCATCATCACGTGCTAATTAAACTATTTTTTGGTGGAACCACTTGTCCTTGTATTTAACTATGTGGGTACTTTACTAGCAGTAGGTGGAAAATGTATCAACGAAGTTAAATGTAGAATAGCCGAAATATTGGCATCCTTTCACAAAATGAAGAATATTATCTGCAATTTATCTTTGTCACGTGAGGCGTGACTATCAGTGTTTATGTGTTCTTAATTGTAAAGTCACTGGCAGTTTTCTGACATGTGGTCGATGATGTTATATCGCCATCACATTGTGTAGGGCCACACAAGGAGGAATAGGTGGTCAGTTATTCAATCACTTTGATAAGCGACGAGACCAGTCGTGGAATAAGAATTCCACCATGCCGACGAAAGAAGTTCAATATATAATAAATAAAGAAACACGTTCAATGTAGAATAGCCCAGAAAAGAAGACTGATTGATTGATTGATTGATTGATTGATTTAGGAACCGACATCACATCATTCGGGGCATCCCCATAAGCGCTCCGTCTCCATCCTCAGCAGCTAGCGAAGAGTTCCAACACCAATAGTTCCAGTAGCAATCTGATTATATGTTCGTCTCGCCTTTCCTCTGAGCGTCGAGAGTCGGCCAGATCCCCTCGTCACTCCTCGCTGCCTCACTCTTGCCAGACTATGGTGATTCATTTGCTCCTCCGAGGTGTACACGTGCTCCCATAAGGCCACAACCACGTCTGCCTTGTCATGCATCAATACTCCACCAAGTTTTGCCGAGCTAGCCAATCTGTCCGTCTGTTCATTCCCCCGCACACCGGCATGCCCCGGAGAAAAGATCCAGGTGATGCTTGCTACACGTGACCTTCAAAGCGAAGCAAGCCTCTCTGTACAAAGCCTGCCTGTCCTCACCCTCCTCAGCATGCTTTTTGAGTCAGTTACAATCACATTGTGTGTATGTATCGTGTTCCCCATCCAGTAGAAAGCTGCACTGACCGCCTCCACATCCATTCTTAAGCTAGATGCTGTGGTATCATACGGCAGGCTCTCCTGCACCAAACGTGGACGATTAGCTTTTGCTAAGAATCCCCAGGCACTTCTCCTACCTCTCAACACCGAACCATCTGTGTAGATAATCACATCACCCGGGCGAGCATTATCCTGAATTAGTTGCTGGATTTCCACTTCCGTGGCCCCTGCTGGTCACTCCCTGCACTCCCGGCTCAATGTGATTATAACACTGCAAAAGTCTGATTGCTCCGCTTGCACTCTGACCCACTCCTCTCCTCGCCTAATGTTCCCCAAGATGCACACCTGTCTGATCGTATCTTCTGCCTGAGCCATCCATGATTTCCATCTTATCAGTCTCTGACTCTTAACTGCGTCCAGCGCCTCATGCAACGGGTGATCTGTGTCTGCAGCTACTCTGAGGTATGCCTTCGCCTGAATCACATTGTGCCTACCAGCAACAGTCGGCAGACCAAGGATGTAACGCATACACACTACTGGGGTGTCTCTGGTGCATCCCAGAATGACCCGCATAGCTTCGTTTTGTATGCGCTCTAATTTCACCAGATGACTCATTGAGATAGTGAGCAGTCCTAGTCCATAATCAATCCCTGAGAGAATCAAGTGCTGGTATAGTGTGAAGAGCATTCTCTGCTCTGTGTCCATTGCAGCCATAGTTGTAAGTGCATTGAGTCCCTTTTGAGATCTTGTCACAGTTGTCTCCACATGGTCCTTGAAGGACAGACTCCTGTCAAATGTGATTCCCAGATACTTCAGTTTGCTCTCTGTGTTGACGCTTCTACCACCCATAAAAGAAGATAAGAGTTGAACAGGTAGCGAGAAAATAAATATGCTGAATAGCTAATGAAATAAGTTAAATTTAGAATAGTTCCAGAAAGAAGTGTAATGCATAATAGCTTGAGATGGAAGTAAAGACTGTAGAAAAGCTTCCTTAAGAATTTAAATGTACAATTACTATTTAATTAATGAACGAAGTTAAATGTAGACTTGCTAATAAAGTTAAATGCAAAATAGCTTGAGAAAAAAGTTTTTAAAACTTTAGAAAGTTTAATTGCTTAAAGAAGAAGAAAAAAAGTTAAATGCAGAAAATATAAAAATATGTAGTTAAGTTTAGAATAGCTATAGAAAGCAAATAAATGTAGAAAAGCTAAGTAAAGAACATACATATAGAATAGCCCAAGAAAGATTTCAATGTTCAAATAGCGAAATAAAGAATGTATATGTATTCGTAGAATAGCTAAAAAAAGTTAAATGTAGACCTTAAAATGTTTGCATATCCTTTACAGGACATCGCTGTCAACATCAGCATCTCTCAGCTGATTGTTGATTTCTTAGCAAGATTACGCTGAGTAGTCTGCCATTGCTTTCTGAACGACCGGCTCACATACCCCGTAAGTTACCGTCGCGGTTAGATTCTCGCCGTCGTCACGTTACTCATGAGCGTATACAGGATTACGGCGGAGAAAGTCACTAACACCTAGGCCAGGAAGCCCGGCAAATGTAGACTAGCAAAAGGAAAAGAAAAGTAGAAGTGGAATAGCCCTAGAAAGAAGTTCAATATAGAACAGCCCAATACAGAAGATAAGCATTTAACAGATAATGCAGAATATCTAAAGAATAAAGTTAAATTTAGAATAGTTCCAGAATGAAGTGTCATGAAGAATAGCCAAAGATAGATGGATCAAATGTAAAATAGCTCAAGAAAGAAATTAAATATCATCATCATCACAATGTGCCATGCCGGTCAGCGTGGGCGGTCATGTCTCGCCATCTCACTCGATCACCAGAGTCGTGGATTAGCTCAGTATTCTGGTTTCTACCTTGTCATGTGGTCAAACCATACAGTTATTTACTTGTCTGATTTCCGCTTGTTCTTTTCTCCTCAGTATTGTTAGCTGTCACCAATTTTTAGAATGTATTTATTTTCATAACATGACCAAATACTTTTTGACTGACTACATAGAATTTCTCTAATCAGTTTACGGTTTTCAGATGTTTCTTGTAGGACTTGGTGATAGGTTTTCAATGTGTCCATAATATTCTTTGTATTTTTCTCAGAAACCGCGTTTCCACAGCCATCATATGTCTGTCATTCTGATCGCTTATTGTCCACAACTTATACCCATACAAAAGCAAAGGGTTATGTAGCAACTCAACACTCGTTGCGAATGACATGTTATTATTGATCAGAATGTTTTCCCTCTTGCAAAAGGCTATCTTCGCCATGGGGATTATTATTCTAATCTCTTCAAGGCATTCCCCCATCAGCTGTTATGACAGTTCCTAGATAAGTGTACCGATTGACATGCTTAAGCATTTTCCTATTTACACGTATATTACATTGTGTTATTTCGTTCTTCCTAGTGACGACCATAATCTTTTTCTTTTTACGAGAAGTTAAATATTCAAAATATGCTAAAGCTAAATAAAAAAATTACATGTAAAATAGCTACAGAAAGACGTTAGTTAGTTAGTTAGTCACGGTTCCAGCTTCACAGCAACGTGTCGTCCCCATTATGCTCCGTTCCTGTGCCAGTGAATATTACATAAAACGCTCCCCACTGCCCAATGTGAAAAGTGGAAAACGGGAGTCTCGACAAACAACAGCCCACACAGATACACTGTGCATAATGCCACCGCCAGAATGTCAACACAATAGTCCCCCACGAAACATCCAGTTTATCTCTGATGGAATCGGCAGTCATTTTCCCATCTGAATGTTTCCTAAATGTTCACTCACACAGTCCACGAAAATACAGTTCATCGTCGATGGCAGTGGCAGTCAACCAGAAGCCCAGCAGCCATGCATTTCTGCATAAGGCAAAAACCGGTCAACTCTGGGATATAGCCAGCTGCCATCGCACCGAACATGCAGTTACGTTCGAAAAAACCTCGGGCAGAGTCAAAAGCATTTCACACGAAACTCACAGCTCACAGTGTTGCGCCACGCACTCACTCAGTAGCAGGGCGACGGAACATAGCTTCCTTAGTCGCCTCTTACGACATGCGTGGTAGGCTACAGTGTTGCTATTCCTTGCTTCCCTTATGGGCCCCGGCAACACACGGGAGTACAGAAAGTCGTTTAATATAGAATAGAAGCAGAACAAAATTAAAAGTAAAATAGAACCTAAATCAAAAAGTTCAACATAGAATAAGCAAATAAAGAAGTTAAATACGGAAGAGCTTAGAAAAAAACATAATAAAAGCTATTGAGAAAAAAAAAGAAATAAAGAAGTTAAATTTAGAATAATGTAAGAAGACGTTGAGTGTAGAATAGCTAACGCAAGATAGAAGTTTAATGTAGTATAGCTATATAACGAAGTTAACTGTAGAATAACTAAATAAAGAAATTCAATTTAGAATAACTAAGTAAAGTGCTTAAATATATAATTACAAAAGAAGGAAGTTCGCGTCTCATCTCATGTCATCATGTTCCTCTTGTACCTTGCGGTGTCGAGGTAAAGTATAAACAGCGGGGGAATGCCCGCTTATAAGCTTCATGTATCGATATTCCAATGGATTCTGTTATTTCTTGAGTCCATCGTTAACGTGGTCGGTCTCTTCCTCTACTTTCCTATGGTCTGTACATCATTGCTTGTTGTGGTATAATGTTAGTTGGTAACCTACTTGCATGGCCAAACCATTTGTCTAGCTGTCTTCTAATAAAATCCAGTGCAGCTATAACCCCACCTGATTTCATCATTTCTGATCTTATCTCTTATTGAGGGACGCAGAGGTGTTTCCAAGGCACCAGGGCCGGGATCTATACTGGCCAAGACCTGCTGATACGTCCACGCCGTGCGTCCTGGGCAACAGGTCCCTTCGTGGACCTGGCTAAGATCAGTAGGATCGATGATTCCTCCGAAGCCGGAGAGTATTTGTCTGAATGGCGAGGAACCACCAGTCTGCACACCAATAAGCCAGACATGGGACAACGGATACTCACGCAAACCTCAGGTTCCGGTATGACATCACACTGATGTTGGACAACAGGATGTATTCATCCGACATACAGGACTTCACGCTGGAGTTCACAGCCAGCGAACACAAGCAAGCAAGCAAGCATCTCTTATTGATACATTGGGTATTCTTTTCAGGAATCTGATTTCTGTTGTTGTGATTTTTATTTTTTATTTTATCTGTCATTGTCCAGATTTGGCATTGGTAACATAGAGTTGGTAGGAAGATCGTGTTGTAAAGTGCTTTCCTAGTAGTTATTGATACATGTTTGTCCTGTAGTATTGGCGCCATTTGTCCAATGAGTTGGTAGTCTTATTGCATCTATTTTCGATCTCGTCCTCTGATTTGCCATTTTATTATATTATACTTCTTAGGTACTTGAAACTCTTTACTTCTTTCAAGGGATGTTCATTTAGGTGAATCGTTGTTGCTTTTTCTTCTTTAGTTACCGTCATTACCTCTGTTTTACTAGTGCTAATTTTCATGTTATGTTCCCTGCACATTTCATTTAGTGGTCTCGTAATTCAGCTTCTGATTTTGCTATTAGTGCTAAGTCGTCCGCAAACAGGAATTCTCTAATTATTAGATTTGCAGACGGTTCTTCTTCCATGTTCTTGTCATGTGTTCTTGCGGTCTCTGTTTGGCTGGTTTCTTTATATGTTATGAACACGGAAGGGGATAGGACACAACCTTGTCGTACTACAGATCGTATGGTGAATGGTTCTGATTATCCTCTAGTTGCTCTCACTTATGAATTCACTGTTGTTGTATAAGCTTCTACATGAGGTTTGTTAGATATGTACTCACCCCATAATGTTTAAGTATTTCCCACAGCTTGTCTCTATCTACTCTATCAAATGTCAGTACTTGGTCGACAAAGGCTAAGTATAGAGTTTCAATGAATTCGATTAATTTTTCTAGAAGTTGTCTAACAGCAAAAATAGCATCTGTGCACACTTTATTTTTTTCCTAAATCCAAGTTGTGTTTCGCTTAGCTGGGGTTTATAGTAGTTCGTAAACTTTTCTCAAGAATTTTGCAAAATATATTCCTAGTATGACACAACAGTGAAATACGTCTGTCTCGTTTTCACAATTTGGGATAATTATGGCGTTTCATAGTCTCGCGGTGTCTGTTGTTCTACCCAAACATGGCTGAGTAGTCTTTGTAGTCATGGTGTTCCTATTTCTCTCTTTGCTTTAATTAGTTCATTTGGTATATCATCTTGTTCTGGTTATTTGTTCAATAAGGCTAATTTGACGGCTTCTATAATTTCTTCTTTCTTTATGTGTGGCTTTAGTTCTTCGGTGGCATCTGTGTCGGCTTCTTGAATTCATGTGACATCTGATAGGGTGCTGAGAAGTTGTTCGAAGTACTGTTTCCATATTAATAGGATTTTTTTTGGTTCACTTATTGGTTTTCCATTTTCGCTATTAATTATTTCAGTTGGGTCACATGATTCTCCTCTGGTTCTCAATACACTTATCTTTTTGTATAAGTTTCAAGTTACCACCTTGTAGTTTTTATTTAAGGTTTCTTCATTATATTTCAGAAAGAAGTTAAATGTAGAAAATGACAAAGAAATACGTTAAATGGGGAATAGTCTAAAAAGAAGTTATATATAGAACAGCTAACGAACGAAGTTAGATGTAGAACAGCCAAAGAGAGAATTTAAATATAGAATATCTAAGAACAGAAGTTAAATGCAGAAAAGCTAAGGGAAATGGTTAATTGTAGAATAGACCTAAAATGAATGTAATATGACATATCTAAAGAAAGAAATTCGGTGCTGAATATCCAAAGAAAGAAGGTAAAAATAGAATATTTCAAGAAAGAATTCATATACAAAACATCCAAACAAAGACGTTCAATGTAGAGTAGCCCAATAAAGACAATAATTATAACCAAAGAAATAATTTAAATTGAAAGTTTTTCATGAACCAAGTTAAATGTAGAATAGCTCAAGATATAAGGTAAATGTAGAATAATTTTAAAAAAAAATAACAAACACGCTAAAAATCACAGTCCTTTTCAATGTATAATTCTTTCTAAAGAAGTTAGATGCACATTTGCTAAATAAAAAGTTAAATGTGTAATAGCCACAGAAGCAAATTAATGCAGAATAACCCAAGAGAGAAATTCAGTGTGGAATAGCAAATTAAGGAATATATATATATATATATATATATATATATATATATATATATATATATATATATATATATATATATATATTTATATATATATATATATATATATATATATATATATATATATATATATATATATATATATATATATATATATATATCAGTCAGCTTTTAGTCAGATATAACTGCGCTACCGTATGACAGTAGACAGTACTACCTGCTTTCTGTTAGCACTAAATGTTGGGCGGCGCTTACCAAACCCGACACCCCCACATTGTGCCAACGGCTTCTGGCGAAATAGCGCAATTGGGAGGGTGCAAGCCTTACCCTGGTGCGAGGAAATGCAACCAAAAGACAAAATGTCATGGCAGGGCAGACCAGGAACTAAGCCTTGGCTGGCAGCTGGTTTAGGATCGAAGCTCTGATAGGCGGACAGTTAGAGTATTGCTTTGCTGATCCGGCTGCTTCTGCAGCTTGTCTTGTTCCAGATGTATAGGTGTTACCTTTCCACTGGAGTGAATTAGGCAGGCCGAGAGACTGATCATGTTGCATGGGAAACACATGGTCTCTATATTTTAGCCCAAGCTTTGTTCTATGGAGAGGCAATAACTCCATCCCTGGTCTTAACCAGTCTCGGAATCAAAGCGAGAGGTAGCAATTACAGGTTATAAGTCCTTGTCAATTGGCATAGACATGGGGCGCCACATGTTGGATCTGACGGTGGGCGACACCTACAGGTGTCACTGATCAGCTTCCGCCCGCCTCAAGTTGAGCAGCCCCCGGCTAATTGGGTGCTGATCCGTCAAAGCCTGCCTGCTTCAATGGGTGCTTGAGGCTAGGACAAAATCTGAATCGCAGGCTGTCAAACCAATGCACCATGTACTAATAAAAAGGAAATTAGAAAACTCAAACTACGGCTTGCAACCTGGAACGTAAGAGCTATGTGTCCAAGATTTTCCACTGACATGACGAATATGGACGATGTGAGAAAAACGGCTGTGATTGATGCTGAACTCAATCGTCTTAACAATGATATTGCTGACCTGCAGAAGACTCGACTCGCCTCGGTGAGGAAGGGTCACTCAGGGAAAACAATTACACCTTTTTTGGAAGGGTAGAGGGCAGG